>JANAVB010037113.1:0-199284 GCA_029216955.1 Iris pallida
ACAACGACGATGGTACTTAAAATCCAAGCTTAAGCAGCAGAGATGAGGATTGCAAACAGTGGTGAACATCAACCACAAGCTATTGATCCGATGAGATCAACAATATCTGTGTTCTTGAATTATTCACAATTTTATAAGTTGTTCGAGAATGATTGAACTATTAATAATTCATATCGAGTGGATGCATGTGCAATATGTGTTGGTCGAGAATGATTGCAACATTGAATCTCGACGTGGCTGTCTGCTCTCATGCTCGTCTTCATCTACTCACTCAGCTTATCTATACACAAAGAAAACCAATCACGCACGTTGTCCTGTCCACTGCATTAATGTAGCGTGGTTGCTTACTAGCTACTTCGACGACTATAAATAGGGAAATGCATAAGCATGCAATATCTACAAGGGAGGAAGAGTAACAAACTCTTTTCTTTCACTGCTGATACTTCTCACTCTTTCACAAGAATCATGGTCCGTGCAAGCTTCATTGTGGACAACTTGTTCCGCGGAAGCTTAGCGAGCAGCATCGTTGCTGCATGTTTCGCTGAGGTACTTGTATATATTTTGCATATCATTTAGGGATACTGGTAAGGTTTAAGTTTTCGAGTTCTTGAAATTAAAGCGAGAAGGAAATTAATAACAATAACAATTAGTAATGCTTCTAATTAGTGCACAGCTTTGAGCTCACATGCAATGTGTACGTAAATGGAGCTCAATAGTGAAGTAATACTACCAAGGACAGGTGAAAGAACTTTGAAGCTAGTGATTTAAGAAATTTTAGCAACATTATCAAGCTAGTGATTTAAGAAATTTAAGATATCGAGGGATTGGTAATTGTAAGAATAATAAGTATGAACTTTTCCTTCGTTGCTCCTTATTACATATTATCGTATTTAAATTTGATCTGTCTATTTCTTTTATACTGCAGATCACTAGTGTTTTCTTGGGCACTCGTGGCTCCGAGTTAGAGATCTCATTTGCGGGGAGGCTCGCCAGCAGCGTGATTGCTGCGTGTTTCGCCGAGGTAAATAAATATCACTTCATTGTTTCCTCATTCGGATCGAAATTCAGTACTGATCAGCTTGTTTATAATTGTACTCTCTCTTTTTCTTTTTCTTTTTCTTTTTCTGAATTCTCTAGTTTAATTTTGATTATTTGCATGATGAGGTTTCAATTATTTACTTGGCTGGATGTTAGCATGGACCTGCCTTCAAAAATAATAAAATTTACAGAAAATTTCAAATAGAGTTATGGAATTTGGCGTATTTATACAAAAGAGTACAAGTTTTAAATATTTACCAAGCAGGGAATGCGGCGATGGCGCCGCCCAACACAATTTTTAGACTTGGCGCCATCTTAGATGGTGTTCAATTTTTTTTATTTTAAAATCCGTGATCACTTGAGAAAGTTAGATCCAATTTCTTTTATTTTAAAATCCGTGATCACTTGAAAGTTAGGTTTCCGGTAAATAAATTTAAATCCTTATATACAATTGTATTGTTTAAATTTTTTCCAAATCTTAGATATTTATTTAAATCTAATATTAGGAAAAAAATATATGTTTAAAAAAATAATTCAAAAACTTAAATACTTTTTTTCTCAAATCTTAGATATAATTTGAAATCCTAATAATTTTTTCAAATAAAATTTAAAATATCTTCGGAGGTAAGTTCTTAGATATGTTTTCAAACATAAAATATTATATTTGGTGATAAAAACATCTTATAATTTATAGAATGAGAATATAAAAATATATTATAAGCTAGTAGATGAGATAAAAATATCTCATAATTTATTAGATGAGAATATTAAAATATCTTATAATTTTATCAAATATAATCTTTTATGTTTTATTTTCATATTTTTATTTTTTTATCTTTGATTATGTCAATTTAACCTAAATTTAAGATAAATGGTCCAGCGCATAGGAAGGTATCAATTTCCATGGAAAATATTATTTTAAGGAAAATAAGGACAATCAAACACCTAAATTAATTGCATATAATCTACGATTTCAACACACAAGATGTTTTTTTTTTCCTAATGTTAGATTTGAAAAAATATCTAATAACTTATCTTTATTTCAAATTTTATTTGAAAAATGACTTCAATTATATCTAAGATTTGACAAAAAAAAATATTTAAGATTTTAAATTATTATTTTTAACTTATCTTTAAGATGGTTTTCTAATATTAGATTTAAATGATGTTTTTCTAAATTATTTTTTCTAATATTAGATTTAAACAAATATCTAAGATTTGAAAAAAAATTAAAAGATAAAATTGTATATAAAGAGTTAAATTTATTTACGGATGCGAAAATCAAGATAAATTTATTTTAATTTTTATAATTATTTTTTAAACAAATTTTTTCTAATATTAGATTTAAATAAATATATAAGATTTGGAAGAAAAAAAAGATAAAATTGTATATAAGGAGTTAAATTTAGTAACTGCGAAAATCTAACTTTCTCACGACATCAAAGATTAAAAAAAAAAATCTGTAAATTTTTAATCAACATTTCTTATTCTATGCAATAGACTTCATTGTAACAACTTGTTTTAAGTTGTGCAATGGAATTCATTGCTAATTATGTATTCTTAAAAGATCAAGAACTGTTAGGAAAATTCTGACTAATGGAAGTCTTCAAGTGTTTACAGAGTTCACGCTCGAGTTCTAGACTAAATACTTTGTCTCTCCCATTTTGACGTGCAGCTCTGCACCATTCCTCTGGACACTGCCAAAGTCAGGCTTCAGCTACAGAAGAAAGCGGACGTCGAGATTGAAGTGGTCGAATCTAAGTACCGGGGAATGTTGGGAACTATGGTCATGATCGCTAGGGAAGAAGGTGTGGCGTCGCTCTGGAAAGGCATCGTCCCTGGACTGCATCGACAATGCCTCTACGGAGGGCTGAGGATTGGATTGTATGATCCGGTAGTTTTTGCAACTTTCAATTTCGGATGGGTAATAATTATTCAGTACTAATCATACTCATGCTCACAGTGCTAGCTAGTTTTATTGGCAGGTCAAAAGTTTGTTCGTAGGTGATAATTTTGTTGGGACTATTCCTTTGTACAAGAAAATATTGGCAGGGCTTGCAACTGGTGAGTATGACTTCAAGCTATTCTTAGTTTGTTGACATGCCAAGCGAACAATGTTGTTCTTGACTCAATCAGGTGGGCTGGCGATTGCTATAGCAAATCCGACCGATCTGGTGAAGGTACGACTCCAAGCTCGAGAGAAGATCTCGGAAGTACTTCTTAAAGACGAAGAGAAGCTCTCTGGAGTACTAGTTAAAGACGAAGAGAAGCTTAAAGGAACACTAAATGTGTATTCCACAATTATCAAAGAGGTTTTTTTTTTTTTTACTTTATAACTAGTTGGTTATCATCCTTTTTTTGGGTACACTACACTGGCATGTTCATCATTTCTTCGTGCAGGAAGGAGTGGGGGCTCTGTGGACCGGCGTCGGTCCTAATATAGCACGTAACGCTATCATCAATGCGGCGGAGCTGGCCAGCTATGATCAAGTGAAAGAGGTAAATCTCGAAAGTACAAGGGTGAATTTCCATTTTGGTCATTCTTCTTCTGCTCCAAATTTGTTATGTCTTTATTTATTTTTACTGGTGCAGACCATATTGAGAATTCCAGGGTTCTCGGACGATGTTATCACTCATCTAATGGCTAGCCTTTGTGCTGGATTTATCGCTGTATGCTTTGCTTCCCCTGTTGATGTGGTAAGTTTTTTCTTCAGCATTAGTTTTCTTTGCTTCCAAGTAAATTTTTATTCACTTACTTTTATTCAAAGATCAATTGGTATTTTTCACAGATTCAATTATGTTTTCTTCTTACTGGAAGTTCACATATATCCATTTGAATATTTAAGCTCGTTAATCGAACATACTTAAAATGCATATGTGAAGGTTAAGTCGAGAATGATGGGAGATTCCGCCTACAAGAACTCTCTCGACTGTTTTATCAAGACTTTAAAGAGTGAGGTATGCTACTTAGTACTTACTATACCTACCATTTCTTAAGTTTTTTTTTTTTTTTCCTTTCTTTCCTGGAAATTCTGGTGAAAAAAAAAAATACACACATGGTACAGATATTTGTACAGAAATACTATGAGTATGCATGAATAGTTGGGTTCGAGTAGGAACATAACCAATGCTATTTTCAGGGACCTATGGCTTTCTTCAAGGGCTTCATCCCAAATTTCGGCCGACTAGGATCCTGGAATGTGATTATGTTTTTGACTTTGGAGCAGGTAACATGGAAACCTTATCCTTCCAGTATACATCAGACATCTAAGCACAGTACTTCTGTTTTCGTCAGTCTTCTATTAATTTTTCGACACAGAAAGTTGTCTTGCATGAATTGATGTTTACTTATTAGCCTTTTGCCTGAACTTTAATGTGACTTTGTTGTTGATTTTGTCCAACAGGTCAAAAAGTTATTTGCAAGATAAAAGAGCCAACTTGACACATGAGTTTCTGCTGTGGGGGTGGAAGAATGTTTTGCTTCTGCAATAGAATCACACAAAGTGGAACTCTTCATTTCCCATCGCCCATTGAACATTTTGATCTCATAGGAGTTTTTATATTATCAATCAAGCAGCATCTTATTGTCACACCTATAGGTTTCTAGAATGTAAAATGACAAGCACAAGTGGTAAACTTCTGTTTGTCTATAATAAGGGACTTGTAAACTTTCCTTGTTGAAGGAAGGGGGGAAGTTATGGTTACTTTCGAGTTTTGACTGAGCAATGAGACATATATTTCCATTTCCAGTGACCTCTCGATCTATGAATTTCTACAACATTGGCCAACTTAAACTTATTATTCCGATTTTTAGTAAGATACAACAGAACTAAGAAAGCAATTGACCATCCATCATGCAACTTTCATTTCCAAGGCCTGCCAGTCTGCTACTGCTTGGCGAGAAACTGCCACATCGTTATGCAAAGTGAACAGTCCCTTGCAAATAAAGAATCAATGGCCTGAACCCTACAAAATAAGTATGGAAGAGTAGAAAAGAAAAAGAAAATCACAGTTATCAAGGAGTACACAATCTCATAAATCACAATCTTCAACTCACTTCTTTCCTTTCTTGCTCGCGGGTGCAACAAGAACAGAGCACCAGAAAGAATAAACTCCAACAGAACGTACATCACAATCTTGAAATTCCATTCCCGTCTAATGCCAACGATGGTCCAGACCAGTTCATTTGAAGAAATAACGATGTTCGTTAATGCTACAAGGTACAGTAAATGCACAACAAAAACATGATTGCTAAAGAATGGCGATAACTCAAACAATCAAACAAAAACAAAACAAATTATTGAAGAAATGATGATTTGTTCATTAATGTTATAAGGTACACTAATGCACAACAAAAACATGATTGCTACATAATGGCGATAGCTTAACAATCACACAAAAACAAATTATTGAAGAAATGATGATTTGTTCAATAATGCTATAAGGTACAAGTAAATGCACAACAAAAACATGATTGCTACAGAATGGTGATAACTTAAACAATCAAACAAAAAC
Organism: Iris pallida; assembly: GCA_029216955.1. Taxonomy (NCBI): domain Eukaryota; kingdom Viridiplantae; phylum Streptophyta; class Magnoliopsida; order Asparagales; family Iridaceae; genus Iris; species Iris pallida. The sequence goes on from JANAVB010037113.1 coordinate 5,554, forward strand.
AAAAACAAAAACAAAATTATTGCTTTCACAGACTCATTATCCTTGTTGAAGCTTTTCATCCTTGCCCATTTGATTTTCACTGGAAACAACAGCAGGATCCGGCAAATTGGTATCCTTGGACTCGCCAGTTTCTGTTTGATCATCTACCAAGTTGATGCTACTCGCAGTTGCACCAGCTTGTGAGCCAATTGAAGCAGCGCCTGCTGGGTTGCTCTTATCTTCAGTTATGCCAGTGCCACTGCTGAATGCAGATGGATTAACCGAGCTAGCAGCAATTACAGCAGCCGGATCTTCGATCAACTTCCCAGTACCCTCCTTCACTCCAGATAGTGGGCCAACTGCAGCAGAGCCCACCTGCTTTCCCTTGCCTTCAATGACACCAGCAGTGATGAATGCAGATGGACTCGCCAGACTAGCAGCAATTGCGGCATCCAGATCATCTTCCATCAGGTCACTGCTGCTCTCAGTTACGCCTGATTGTGAGCCAACTGCAGGATAGCCCATTGTACCAGCTCCAGCAGTGAAAGCAGAGTCCATTAAGCTAGCAGCAATTGCAGCATTCAGGTCATGCTCTTCTTGAGCAGCAAAAGCATCTGCCTCGTTAATGAACTGGGAGGAATAAGACGACTGCATGGGATTCTGCCTCTGAATAGGAACCTGTGTCTCATTGCACGATTTGATCATTCTCTTAGCATCTTCTGGTGTAAGCCATTGCCCAAAAGCGGATGATGATATTGGGCAATCCTTAGGGAAGTTACCCCGTACTAGGAAAATGCTCCACCCAGAACCTTTTAGGGTATCGAGGAAAGCAGAGAGGTAGAACTTTGAGAGATGCTCGGGTGCTGCGTAAAGACTATTGAAGTTGTACCACTCCCCATTTACCTTCCTAATGCAGAACCAGTGGTTATGCAAGTGACATATGAATGCATTCTCCAGCTCAGGGTCATATTTAGATGCCTCTGCGGCAGGAGAGTTGAGAGGGATAACTTGCAGATCCCACACCCCAAGTGCCTTCTCTAGAACCTGGAAAGCCACCAAAAAAAATTGAATCAAAGGTATCTGAGTTGGTCAAGAACACGGATTAACAAGTGTAAATATTAAAAAAGATATGATAATGTTCAATTATCGTCATAAACCAAACAGTAAAGAACTTCAATATAAGCAAGAAAATAGTTATCTTCATTCTAGTCAAAGAAAAAATACAATAATCTCAATGTTATCAGATCCTTTAACTCGCAGCATGAGAAACATTGGATGTAAATTGTTACAAAGAGGTGCATCAATGCACAAAAGAGTATGATAATGTTCAATTATCGTCATAAACCAAACAGTAAAGAACTTCAATATAAGCAAGAAAATAGTTATCTTCATTCTAGTCAAAGAAAAAATACAATAATCTCAATGTTATCAGATCCTTTAACTCGCAGCATGAGAAACATTGGATGTAAATTGTTACAAAGAGGTGCATCAATGCACAAAAGAGCCACATCACACCTAACATTTGGTTCCTGTTTCAAGAAAGAGAATGTATGCAAGGGATAACATGCATGTATGAGCTCAGCACAAACACCATGTTCTCCAGACATTGTTGAAGACTTTCATTCTATTCTTAAAACCTCCAAAGAAAATTCATTATGAATAGGTAAACCAGGCACACCTGTTTCAAGAAAGAGAATGTATGCAAGGGATAACATGCATGTATGAGCTCAGCACAAACACATGTTCTCCAGACATTGTTGAAGACTTTCATTCTATTCTTAAAACCTCCAAAGAAAATTCATTATGAATACTATCCAATATTCTAGTAAGTTGGTCAAGAATCAAGATTATATACTATAACATGATAGGAACCAATTTTCTGTGTCTCGACAAGCATAGAATGAAAGTCTTCAATATCAACCCTTTCTATAAAATACCAACATGTCAAAAGAAGTCATAATCGGACATTCATTAACATTGCATTCCAACGGTGAGTGTATAACTGTATATAGTACTCCCTGGCATTAAATTCTCATAATATGAAACTTAGTCTATATATTCTTCATCATGCCGATCTTAAATGGTAACTAACTGTTTCACTCATTTGAACAAATTTTGGAAGGAACTTTTAGTTCACAACAGGGAGTCAGGTTAAAGCACCAGAATTTCACTGAATGTTTAGAATAGAAGAGAGAATTGCACTGAATATTTATAAGGGAAAAGTAGCAAAAACTAAACATAGTATTAAATATGACAGATAGGTATACTTAGGGTGCATTTGGTTTACCGGATTGAACAACGTAATGTAATTGACATTACGTTGTAATCCTAATTCAGATATTTGGTTGGACAATTATTTTCTGGAAGTAATGTAATTGTGATTACAAACCTGATTACATTACAACCTTTCCTATTCAAATCAATTACATCATAAAACTCATGTAATCTCGATTACATTACATCTCAAACTTTTAAATTATGAAATTATCCTTATACAAAATATCCAAACCTCCCAAATCCCGATCAGTCCCGATCTAAAAAAAAAATTCCATCCCCCTTTCCTCTTCGTCCTCCGAGCCCACGACGGAGCCGGCGGCGGATGTTAGGTTTGGGCCGGCATGCAAGCTCTTCGCCGACCTCCTGACCACCAACGCCGACATGTTCAAGACCTGCGAGAGCGTCCATGTCGCCAGAGCCAACGAAGGCAACGACTCTCGTGCGTGCCACGAGAAAGGAGTACTCCACTCCGAGACGGTCCAGGTGTGCCCGGATGAGCGCGCCGGTAACTCCTCTAACCGGAGCTCCGGGTGGGAATGGATCCGCCTTCGCACCGACCGAAGCCACTCAGCGTCGCCCTCTAGGGCGTCCCCCTTGGCCTCCGTCGCGAGAGTCTGAGAAAGTGTGGTCGCTCGACGGAGGAGAAGCTAAGGGTGGTCGTGTGGTCGAGGTGGTGATGTATAGGCCGGTGGAGTGATGCAGTAAGGAAAGAAGAGGAAGGAGGTGATTCAACAATATGAAGTGGGAGAGAAAACCTGCAGGAGAAGAGATTCATCAATAAGAAATGAATAGAAGAGGAGTGAGCTGTGGGAAAAAAGGGAAAAAAAAAGTTGAGGAGAAAGTCAAAGGGCAGCACTATCACATTCCGAGAATAGGGAGAAGAGAGAGTGATAAGCTTAAATGGTATTAATAATAGTTTAAGAAAGCTAATAATAATAGCCTAGGGATGTTAAATTGCAAATTATTTTAGTTTAGATAGAATTAACACCATTAGTAATTAATAAATGTATATTTTCATATATGGGCTTTAAGTCCATCAAAAAAATATAACAAATAAATCTATATAAATACGATTTGATGTTTTATTTTATTTGGTTATCAAATTTTTTTATATCAATTATAAATAATAAATTTGGACCAAAAAATATACATATAAATATTAAAGGTATATTTGTCAAAATAATACAAATAATTATTATTATTCTATTACAATACATGTTAAACCAAACACTTGAATGTAATTGGCATTACATTGCATGGTTTAATTACATGTTTCAACCAAACATGGTAATGTAATTGTAATTATATTACATTACAAACTCAATTACATTGCAAACCCAATTCCATTACGATTACGATTACATTACAGTGAACCAAACACAACCTTAATTTCTATACATATAAAATAACTAACTACAACTTGGCATTGTATGTATTCAAGACAGTACTTTAACAAAAGACCACGTGGCGCTCCTAGGCATGCCTGAGGCCCGAGGCTCACCCTTGTGCCTTGTTTTCAATAAGGCAAAACTAATTCACCTCTACTTTTGAGGCACATCCGATCCACGTGGCTCATTAATGAGCCTAATATTTTTCCTTTTATTTCTTTTTTTGTAATATATATTTTTAGTATTTTATGTTTATATACTAATCTACTGTAGTTAATAGGTTTTCTACCATGACTTTTGATGTTATCAAGTCGATCAAGAATATATCTACAAAATGGGTCAAAAATCAACAATTAAGCTTTTTAATTGTCAATAATAGGTTTTGTATAGAAAGATTATTAGGTTTTGTATAGAAGGATGATGAAGATATGAAGGATATAAATCCGTTGTTAATATTGGCAATGGAGATGATAATATGGATAATGATATTTTTAAGGGTTTTGACAATTTCATAGTATTATGAACTTGTGATAGGTTCTTTCTAGTTTTGGTAGTTGTTATCTCTGTGACTTTATGTACTCCACTTTTTACCTTTTTTATGGTGCTCTGAATTGATTAAGTGTCATATGAGCTTTTTTTTACACTGTTATTTAAATTATCTAAAATGTGTGCCTCGCTTGATTCAAGCCCACATCTCCTTGTGTGGCTCATGTCTAGGCTCCCGAGGACTCTAGCGTGCCTAAACCATCCATATGTTATTTAAAACGCTAATTCACGACATGAAGGCATATTTATATGTTATTTTCAAGAAGAAAAAAATACTCACCAAACAATCAATTGTAAACATAATCCCCAATATGTGACAACACCTTACCACCCCCCACCCCCTGTGCACCACCTCCCATGCACGTGCACACATAAACCCAAATAAGCATTCATGGACCTGCTACTTACCATATCAAGGATCAACTAGATTTGTATTGCCTAGTGCGGTGTAGACTCTGTTGGAGAAGAAAACAGAAGTAATGTTATATTAATCAGTTTCACTCCAGAGCATGCTACCCATTAATCGAACTACATGAACACGACCAATTAGTCGTTATTGCATGGTCACCCAAACTTTTTGTTAATCAGCCACCCAACTAATCGTATTTAACAGCCTAATACTCGGCCTACTAATTGAGGCTTAATCATATGTTGAGAAAAAATACAGAACCAAAAGAAACAATCTACAAGAGAAAACAGGCAGGCTTAAACTGTTTTTGGTTGCTACGAAAGTGAGGGAAGGGAAAGGAAAATAAAACTTCATCCTACAGAAATAGGATCCCATCTCTACCTGAAATGAAACTTCTTCCTATGTAAAGAGGATCCCATCTCTACCAGAAACATATTCATTTTCCTCCTTTCCCACGTTTTCTTAGCAACCAAACACAGCCTTAGAGCCATGAGTTCTTGCTAAGCACATAACAAGCAAGGGTAAACACTAGCACCTAAAGGAGGGAAAAGACAATATGTATCCTGTTAGCTTTTCAATTCCATTCTTTCTTATTGGGCAAATTACTATGGGTCCTAATACTTTTGCTACCAATTGAAAAGTGTACAATATTTTGGTTTCACTTCACCAGGCTATTCCACTTTAGGCTTCATTTTGGAACTAGAAAGGTCAGATGATGTATCATCAAGGAAGCATATACACTACAAAAATCAGTCATGTCCATATTGCATCGTGTCAGACACGTGCTGCATGTGGTGATGACACTCAAAAATACACTAGGACACGCCAAAATATGTGTCATATTGTATTCTCGTGTGCGTATGGTATGGTGTCATATTCATGTTCGTGCAACATAATGTACATAACCAACTATGGTCATTTTACTTTCACCTACTCTTATTAAAAAAATGAACATAATCAATGACAATAGGATAAAAACTTCACAGAAGTGAATCCAAGATGCTGTTATGACTAATGCAAACTGTGAATAACTTAAGTGTGCCCTGCCATAGACTAATATAGCCAACTTTTTGAGAAATTTTCAGTAAACCTAGAAACCCCCCCTACTAATGTATCATGCAGCAGCAAGCCACCCTGCCTGTTTGTCCTACCTCTTGCTCAGCCCGACAAATGAATCAGCAGCCACTGATCTACGTGTCATGTCAGTCAGTAGATTTGTCGTGGGACAAATCAATCACAAGTCAAGTGTCTAATCTACAAACACATTCATAGGTCTACCCCCACGATAGATTTGTTGCGGGACAATCAATCACGAATCAAGTGTCTAAACTGCAAACACATTCATAGATCTACCCCCACAACAGATCACCAGTGACCACCAACACTTAACAAGATAATGTCATGGTGGTTCCATTTTTTTGGGCAAAAGACAAAGGAATGGTCTCCACTCATTTACAATTAATTATTTCAACATCTAGATGCCATATTCGAAAGCAATAATACATGAATAAAAGTGCGGCTACTGAAAGTTGGGATGTAAACCAAAACAAGTCCTCAAACGTCAAATCTGGATATAAACTGGCATTACAGTAATACAAATAATACAAATGTTGGACTAAAACACATTTATTTATCACATAAAGTAGATTTATAACACAGAAGAACATCTTGTTCTCTCTCAATAAAGGAAAGATATTGGTGAAGCATGGGCACATGTGGTACCAAATGCCTACATCCGACAAGTGCCAGATACTACAATGCTCCAATAACTAGTGCATGCCTGACAGATACATCATACATCTCATGTACCCTAAACTTTCAGCACTCATTGTCATATCCGAAACATATCAAGATGTATTTTCTTTGTCAAAAGAATAAGAAGATGACAAGACGCCTAGCCAATCAAATCCACAGTTCATTATGACTGGGGATATATTTTTCTATTAAATTTTACTTTCCTTGTAACGAATAGATAACAATATTCTATATTTACATATGCGAGATGTTCTTTGGCTAAAGGACATCTAGATCAACATTGAATATCACAGTCAACAACACCAAGATCGTGAACTGCACTCATAGCCGCCCCTTTTCCTCTCTTCATCCATCATTTTTAATGTCGATTAGAGAACCATTATGTCGCAAGCAAGATCTCGGTATGTGGTACCAAATGCCTAATCCGACAAGTGCCAGATACTACAATGCTCCATTAACTAGTGCATGCCTGACAGATACATCATACATCTTATGTACCCAAACTTTCAAGCACTCATTGTCGTATCCGAAACATATCAAGATGTATTTTCTTTGTCAAAAGAATAAGAAGATGACAAGACGCCTAGCCAATAAAATCCACAGTTTATTATGACTGGGGATATATTTTTCTATTAAATTTTACTTTCCTTGTAATGAATAGATAACAATATTCTATATTTACATATGCGAGATGTCCTTTGCCTGAAGAACATCTAGATCAACATTGAATATCACAGTCAACAACACCAAGATCGTGAACTGCACTCATAGCTGCCTCTTTTCCTCTCTTCATCCATCATTTTTAATGTCGATTAGAGAACCATTAGGTCGCAAGTAAGATCTCGGTATGTGGTGTGAGGATTTGGTCTGTGGTGAGCTTCTAGTAATGGTCGCCGTTGGTAAGAGTGGCGAACGGAGAAATTTTGCCGAAGGGAGAGAAAATATGCTAACTTCAAATTTAGCGAGACATTATAAAGAACTAAAATACACTAAATTAATATTTTAAGGAGACATTATATAGAAGTTATACAAATTATAAATCAATCATTATGTGGCTAGTGAGTTTAAGGGGGTATTATATAGGATTTATAAAAAAAAAATTATATATCAATCATAATGGGGCTAATAGATTTCGAACTCACGATATCTTAAATATAAAGTATAAAGCTCATCATTTAACCTACTAAACTACCATCTACTTGTTAAATATCTTTAAAAATGAACTAAGATAAAGGGCAATTAGACACTTCAGTTTCTTTTTCCTTTTTCGATATAAGAAGTGGAAGTCACTAGTCGGATTTGGTACTGTAGTCAGAACCAAACCACAACCTGGAAGTCAATTTACTTTCCTTGTAATGAATAGATAACAATATTCTATATTTACATATGCGAGATGTTCTTTGGCTGAAGAACATCTAGATCAACATTGAATATCACAGTCAACAATACCTAGATCGTGAACTGCACTCATAGCTGCCTCTTTTCCTCTCTTCATCCATCATTTTTAATGTCGATTAGAAACCATTAGGTCGCAAGCAAGATCTCGGTATGTGGTGTGAGGATTTGGTCTGTGGTGACCTTCTAGTGATGGTCGCTGTTGGTAAGCGTGGCGGACGGACAAATTTTGCCAAAGTGAGAGAAAATATGCTAACTTCAAATTTAGCGAGACATTATAAAGAACGAAAATACACTAAATTAATATTTTAAGGAGACATTATATAGAAGTTATACAAATTATAAATCAATCATTATGTGTCTAGTGAGTTTAAGGGGGTATTATATAGGATTTATAAAAAAAATTATATATCAATCATAACGGGACTAATAGGTTTCGAACTCACGATATCTTAAGTATAAAGTATTGTTCTTCCCGAAACAGATCTAGATGGAGGAACGATCAGAATATTGAGACCTCTTGCAAATAAATTTGCTCTCAATTCTGATTTAGCAACGATCAGAAGCAGAGACTTCTTGCAAATAAATTTGCTCTTTGTTCTGATTATGTAGGATTTCGGAGACCTCTTGCAAATTAATTTTCTCTCATAAGTTCCTGAAGCGTTTTAGGACTTCGAAAATTCCAGCAAACGAGTTTGCTCTCCAAAAGTACCTGAACTGAGTTTTAGGACTTCAGAGATTCCGGCAAACGAGTTTGCTCTCCAAAAGTACCTAAACTGAGTTTTAGAACTTCGACGATTCCTGCAAACGAGTTTGCTCTCCAAAAGTACATGAAGCCACAGAATACTACTATCCTTTCATATTACAATGTCCTCTCTCAAATACAAAATGATAGAAAAAGAGTGTTCTTCCTTGCAAACGTGTTGCAATTGGGACAGAACATATTACAAATAGAAGAAGAAAGGAGAAAAAATAATAATAAATTATTCTTACTGGGGTGGTGAAGACCACCGTTGCTCAAAGCAAGATTCTCCCGCAACGATTTGCTCCCAGGAACCAGCAAGTTCACAAAGAACTTCTGGAACGCTCGTAGTCAACTTTTTGCGAGTCGAACAGACTCCCTGAACTCAACGGACTCTCTTTACTTTATTTCTATTTTGTGCATCTTACAAAGGAGGCCAGGGAGCTCTATATATAGAGCGGAGTGAGACTTCACTTCTTCTCCTATCCGATGTGGGACTAAAATACCAATACTCAAAAATAAAGTTTGATATTTTAGATCATCCCGCAATCAGCGTAGTCGTGTGCCAGTCCATGCCTACCCCCTCATACGCTCTCGTGCATGCATGAAGCATCCTTGAGCCCGTGTCCGAGTCTGAATCCGAACGACAAAAAGTAATATGCTTCCTTGTTAGAGTTAATTCTTTTTCCTTCTAGGAAAACACCCCCACATGGCACCCACATGTGCCCCACTACACCCCATGTGCACACCTCAACACATGCAAAGCATTATATTGAGATACCCACTTGGTGGTGTAGCCGATGTGGGACTATTTTACACTAGTCCAAAGACAAAAACACCAAGAAGTATGAGCTCATCATTTAACCAACTAAACTACCATCTAGTTGTTAGATATCTTTTAAAATGAACTAAGATAAAGGACAATTAGACACTTCAGTTTTTTTTTCCCTTTTTGGATATAAGAAAAGTCACTAGTCGAATTTGGTACCGTAGTCAGAATCAAACCACAACCTGGAAGTCAATTTAGTTGAATATTACACATATTAGATCCAAAATTAATGATGTTAGAGAGACTCCATCTAACAGACTATCGGATTCTTGGATTGTTTCATTCAACGTATTCAATTAACACGAAAATAACTAGAAGGGTTTTTGTATATAAGTCCCTTAAATCTACTATATATTTAATAAGTCCCTTAAATTTTGTTAATTGCTTAAAAGTCTCTAGTACCATCCCAAAAATGGAGTTATGAGTCCCTCGGGTTATCATAATTCATTCCAAAAGAGAATATTTCGTTAAGATTAACAAAAATAACATTTTTTAACCATTTTACCTCAATCTTCCTCATCATTCCCCCTTTTTATCATTTCAACCTAGTTTTGCTCCAATTTTAAGCCCAAAAAAAATGATAAATACCTATATAATCTCATCCTCCTTTTAGTAATTACTAGTGGATAACCCGTGCCATAATGGCACGGACACGAATCCAACCTTCTCGACGTAGGCGTGCAGGCACCGGGCCAGCGCCAGGGAGTTCCGGACGGAGACGCGGCCTCCCGGCCTTCTCGACATAGGCGTGCAGGCACCGGGCCAGCACCAGGAACCCGAGCCCGTCGGAGGCGGACACGGCAAAGACCTCGGTGGCGGCATGGGGCCTCATGGAGGCGAAGACGCGCAGGGCCGTCGCGGGGCGTCCGAGGGCGGCGAGGCCCGAGACGGCGGCGGTCTAGGAGACGACGTCCCTGTGCGGCATTTCGTCGAACACCCGCAGGGCGTGGTCGGCGGAGCCGCGTCGGGAGTAGGCGGTGAGCAGGACGGTCTGCACGAAGGGGTCGGGCCGAAATCCGAGGAGGAAGGCGTGTGCGTGGAGCGACCTGGTGGCGGCGGCGGCGGTGGTGGTGTTGAGCAAGGAAGAGAAGGTGTGGGAGTCGGGAGGGACGCGACGGCGGAGCATTTGAGAGTAGATGGAGAGTGGGTAGGCGGAGATGGCAATGGCGGTGTTAAAGGAGAAGGGGCTGGGGTTGGTCATGGCGGAGAAGAGGGAGGCGGCGAAGGAAGGGTCGGTGTCAGCGGCGCGGTGGAGGAGGCTGCTTGCGACGAAGGGGTTGCGGAAGAGGCCGGCGACGACGGCATGGGCGAGGATGGAGCGAAGGCGGCGAAGAGAGGGACGGTGCAAGAGGAGCTGGAGGCAGGGGTACCGTTGGAACAACCCGTTGCTCCGCACCCAACATGGGACCTCCTCCTCTCTTATAGAGAGAGGGACAATTTAGTTCTTTCATCATCGAACCAAAGCACATGGGTCGGACCAAAAACCCATTGTGCTTTATATTATAGATATTAAATCTGATCCACCTTCTTTTAGTACTAATATTAAAGGGTGGGTAGAGACATCAAAATTGGAGGATTTGGATAATAATCATAATATTTATAAACACAAACCTCACCTCTTTAGTTTGGGAGAACCCAGTCTCCAAAATCTCTTTTGGAAGCAAAAAAAAAACCATTGTGGAATATAGGTATGTAAACTAGAAAAACCCATTTCTCCAAATCCTGTTTTGCAGCAAAAGAATAAGAAAATTCACAATTGAGCAATAAAGCAAAAAAAAAATTTACAAGAGGAAGGAGGAAGATGAGGACAGTAGTGACTTTTTACACAGTTAACTAGAGGGTTAGGTTAATTTTTAACTGGAGGAGTCAGAGGGGGACTCATAACTCCATTTTTATGAGAATTAGGTAACTTCAATTAACCAGATTTATGGGACTTATCTAAAATACAGTAGATTTAAGAGACTTGTATGCAAAAAAAAAAACGGCAATTAGAAAGTAATTGTCCAACAATTTATCTCTTAGATGGTCTATATGACGAACTTGTCACTAAATCTTCAAAATGCTCCTTCTTGTTGCTCCACGTGTTAAATTATCCACATATGTACCATTATTAATTTTGAAAAAAACAATGCTATGAAACAATTTGTCTTACTATACACGAAATGGTATTGTACACAATACGACGCCTTACTATTCACGATATGGTACAATACACAATACGATAACTAGCAAATTGATACGTATCGATTTGACAGCCTAAATTGTTGCTCTGCTTGGTGCTATCTCTATGCTTAATTGTACTAGTCTACTGATTTTGTTACTAATGTCATTGTTTTTAGTTTTCTTTTTCTATTTTATGTAGCAAGTTGGACATGTTTTACATTTTCCAACTTGAGGAATGTTAGAGTTGTCAGAGTTAGTATAGAAATATAGTGAACCCCTCAACCAATAAGTGAGCGTTTGAACACATGTATATAAAGATGTGAATGGTACATTTACATATAGGTCCACACTTATTGGAATATTGCTTAATGGTACTTAATATTTTAACATCCTCTCCACTGTTCTAAAAGGCGGTCTAGGCTGCCGCCTAGGCACTAGGCCCCTGGTGTCCGCCCGATGTCCGTTTAGGCGCCCGCCTAGACCTCCTGATGTCCGACTATGCATGTTTGGGAATTTTATGGTCTTTTTCTGCAATTTTTAGTAGATTGTTTTGGATTTTTATTTATTTATTTTTGAATCGCCTAGATCTAGGCGTCTGCCTAGACAGGCTAGGTGCTAGGCGGCAATTACCCGTCCGACTAGCGCCTAGCGCTTTTCACAACCTTGATCCTCCCTCAAGCTGGAACATAAATATCAATCATGCCTATCTTGTTACAAAGAAACTGAATGGGCCTAAAAGAAATTTCGTAAAGATATCAGCTATTTGATCACCGGTTCTCACGTAGTGAAATGTTAACACATCTATTGATATTCATCATGGACGAAGTAAATGTCGATCTCAATATGTTTCTTCCTTTCATGAAATACGAGATTGGTAGCAATATGGATAGTTGACTGGTTATCACACCACATATATCTTTTCACAACCTTGATCCTCCCTCAAGCTGGAACATAAATATCAATCATGCCTAACTTGTTACAAAGAAACTGAATGGGCCTAAAAGAGATTTCGTAAAGATATCAGCTATTTGATCACCGGTTCTCACGTACTGAAATGTTATCACATCTATTGATATTCATCATGGACGAAGTAAATGTCGATCTCAATATGTTTCGTCCTTTCATGAAATACGAGATTGGTAGCAATATGGATAGTTGACTGGTTATCACACCACATATATGCTGCTTCATATTCTACTTCTTCCAGCTCCTTTAGAAGATGTTGCAGATATCACACCTATGTTGTGCTATGAGCAATAGATCGGTATTCTGCTTCCGAACTCGATCGTGAGACTACACTCTGCTTTTTGCTCTTCCACGGCACTAAGTTTCCATCACTAAATACAGAATAGCCAAATGTAGACCGTCTATCCATAAGACTTGTACCCCAGTCAGCATTTGTAAAGCACTCAAAATGAGTATGTCCCTGATTCTTCATCCGAATTTTTTTTCCGAATTCTGGACTATATAGCAAATGATTCTGAGAATTGTCTGCCAATGCAAAACTCGTGGAGAAGCCATAAATCCACTCACCCAAGAAGTACTTCAATGCTCCTATATATTTGGTCTAAAACTGCTAACCCAAAAACTTTTTCAGCCGTGCAATATCCTAATTGTCGTCTCCTGTAGTCACAATGTCATCAACATAGACACCAAGTAGTATCCGTACGGCTGATATCTATCGGTAAAATATCGAATGATCTTTCTTTGATTGACAAATGCCAAACTAGATAATGACATGTGTAAATCGACCGAACCAAGCACGAGGTGATTGTTTGAGATCGTAGAGACCTTTCGCAGATAACATACTTTACACTCACTTGCAACGAACCCAGAAGGTTGCACCACATACACTTTCTCTTCAAGGTCCCCAAGAAGAAATGTATTCTTCACATCCAACTGATATAGGGGCCAATCATAGCGGACAGCTAAGAACACGTGCACAATGGTCAGCCTGGCAACTGGAAAGAATGTCTCAAAATAATATCCACCGTAAGTCTGAGAGCACCCTTTTGTCACAAGACGAGCTTTCAGACGATCAAGCGTGCCATCCGGTTTCGCCTTGATTATGAACGCCTATTTGTAACCCGCCTTCTTACCCGTAGGCAAATCCACCAAGTCCTATGTATTGTTCTCCCGATGTACTCGTATTTCCTCTTCCATAATAGCGTACCAACCAGGATGTTTGAGTCACTCCGCAGAATTGGGGATCTGAATCCCATCAATAGTAGCCACCAATGGTTGAGCGTAACTCGCGAACCCTTTGGGTGTCAACATACAAAGGATGGTCTCGGCATGTACGACGGAGGTGACCCGGTATATTAGGCGGTGGTGAATCGGTAGAGCTGGAGGAGGACTCTAATGACGACAGCGATTCTATAATTGTAGGCATGCCTGACAATGTCGGTTCAGGCTGAGCTGGTGTTTGGGGATCGTCGGACAGTAAGACTGCCTCGGTAGGGAAGGGTACCCTTACGGGGGGCTGTAATATTTGAACTAGATAAAGTAGAAAATTCTCATGTGGGTAAACTTTGGGAACATAATCATTAGTTGGAAGGAGTGGGAAAACTCGATCTCAATAAAAGTAATATCCCAAGATATAATATACCTCTTCGAAGTTCTAAAAAAACAATGATACCATTTCTGATCCTTAGGATACCTAAGAAAAATACACTTGAATGCATTTGGGTCCAATTTAGAAAGGGCTCGAACGTAACACACGCACCCAAAAGTTTTGAGAGAGGAAATGACATACGATTGGGATATAATCGAAAAAGGGAGATTGTCATTGAAAACAGTAGATGGCATGCGATTGATCAAATAGCAAGCTATAAGGACAACATCCGACCAAAATTTTCTGTAAGTACGGATATGAAACATAAGAGCACGCGTTGTTTCCAAAAGATGACGATTATTACGTTCAGCCACACAATTTTGTTGTAGTGTGTAAGGACATGAAGTTTTGTGAATAATCTCATATCTAGCCAGATAAGAAGTGAATTCACGAGACACATACTCACGACCATTGTCGCTCCGAAGACAGTTAACAGAAACCCTAAATTGGATTTTTATTTCAACATAAAAATTGCACCAAATTTCAAATAATTCGGAACAATTTTTTTATTAAGTAGATAAAAGTAACTCATGACTGAGTAGTCATCAACAAAAAAAGTACTTGAAACCGATTACAAATTTAATAAGGCATGGACCCTATGCATCAGAATGCACTAATTCAAAATGAGCTGAGGCAGCTTTATTTAGACTCACCAGATAGCATACCTGATGATGTTTAACCATACTACATGACTCACAATAAAAAGAAACTCGAAAATCTAGAAAATGACACATTTTCTGGAGAGCTTGGATAGATGGGAGACATAACCGACAGTGCAACTCAAACGGGTCGAGTGTCACACCGACACAAGCAACAAAAGAATTCATTCCAAACAGGTACAAGCTTCCAGCCACATGCCTCTTATCAATAGCCTTCTAGTCTTCAGGTTCTGAAAAATACAACAATCAGGAAAGAATGTTACCAAGCATTGCAAGTCACAAGTAATCCGACTAATGGATAATAAACCGAATAGATTTCCATGTGTGTAAAACTGAATATAGTGATCGATCTAAATTGAGTGGCAGATCAGAAGAAAGGCGGGCGCTTCCTTTTCCACGAACTTTCAGGAATGCCATTCGCAACAGTAATATCAATCACACGACCCACAGATACATAATCGCGTACCATACCTGCATCACATGTCATGTGATCAGACGCACTCGAGTCAATCACCCACTGATTTGACCTTACCACATTCGCCGTTGAGTATCCGGTTGTGGATCCAGATGTAGAGACTTCACCACGACATTGAGCTTGGAATTTTGTTAACTCTACATAGGTCTCTGTCGTCATTTGTACGGATCACTCTTCATTATCATGAACATGTGATGCAACATTGGCAGTAGAAACTTTGCGACACTGCCACTAAAAATGACATGTTTGACCACAGTTGAAGCATGTGCGTGGTCGTCCTCCATCACGATCGCTATCACCTCGTCTACCATTTCAACCGACATTCCGGTCACCACGTCTATCACCATGACCGTCACGGAATCTACCACGAGCAGCCCCCAAGGTAGATCAATTAGTAGATACATCACTCGTATCAGACCTTACTACTTTCGCTGCCCGTAGGGCACGAATATGGGCTTCCATTGGAAATAGTACCTCGGCTCCAGCAATAATCCAAGACCATGCAGAGTCTGTATCAGAATGAAATGAAACAAGATACGCCGTGACATATAGTTGCTATCGTTGAGTTCGTGCCTCATTGATATTTGTCGTCAAGGATAACACGTGATCTACTTCTTTTTATCATCAAGGGTTTTAAAGGTACGAAAGTGATCCTTATGTAACTTAGTCTACCTGATCAGCTCGGTAGACACCAACAACCGAGTCATAGATGCAAAACAAATCGTGTTTTTCATCAAACGCAGTCACTAGGACCTCCCATGACTCTTTCACCGAACCCTTATATTGAATTATGTCCTCAACTGATGGTTCCATCAAATTCATCAATTGTGTAAATAGTCTACTATTGTCCGTCTTCCACTGCTTGTACGTGGGATCCACTGCTAGGGGTTGTCAATCAGATGCTTTAACAACCGCATTCCCCGAAACGTCTTCTCGACTTTCTTGCACCATATAGAGTAACCATTCGGACCCTACAGTCGTCGGTCGTCATCTATGAAACCGTCGTACCCGTGCTTGGTAATCCCCGCCACGACGTTCTCGACATAGTTGTTAGCACTCTTACTCGCCTCAGACACTGTTCTAAAAGGCGGTCTAGGCGGCCGCATAGGCGACGCCTAGGTGCTAGGCGCCTGGTGTCCGCCCGATGTTCGCCTAAGCGTCTGCCTAACCCCCCGATGTCCGACTATGCATGTTTTTGGAATTTTAGTCTTTTTTTGCAATTTTCGGTAGGTTTTTGTATTTTATTTATTTATTTTTGAACCACCTAGATCTAGACGGCCGCTTAGACGACCGTCTAGACAGGCTAGGCGCTAGGCAGCGGGTGCCCGCCCGACTAGCGCCTTGGCCTCAGGTCATCCTTCAAGTTCTCAATTGGAGTATCTTTGATCGTCCCAACCCGGTATTTACATCAACCTCGAAATGCGCGATGTTCACATCAACTGTGCTAATACTGGCGCGTGCAATTTTGACAGGGATTAAAGGTGGATCACACAAGCTAGGGTAGAGATGCATACAAACCTGGTTTGCTCTCTGTTAGATCATGATGTAGATACCGGACCAAAAATAGAGATCCGCACAAACAATCAAATTTGCTCTCTGTTAACTCATGATGTCGTTGTCGAGATTCAAAGGTTCACGCAAACAATCACAGTTTATCCTCTGAAGATCTCGACTCCGACGATCTTTTTCTCATATCTATTTTGTTATCATATCTTTTTTTACTTGTGCTGCTAGGTTAGGGTTAGGATTTGGAGGTGGAAGGGTGTGGACATGGCAACTAGGTTAGGGTTTTGGGGTGGCAGGTGGGGGGGGGGGGACGAGCAGGGGGGTTGGTGTTGGTAGGAGGGCTGGAGTTGAGGAGGCTGTACAGGAAGGCGGGGGCTTCATGAAGGGGGGGCAGGCAGGGGCTGCAAGGAGGCCGGGGGGGGGGGGGGGGGGGGGGGGGGGGGCTGCACAGGGAGGGAGGTGGGCGGACACGGAGAGAAAAGTGAGATGAGGGACGACGGCTAGGGAGGGAGGTGGGCGGACACGGAGAGAAAAGTGAGATGAGGGACGACGGCTAGAGTTAGAGTTTTGGCTCTGATACCATGTAGAAATATAATTACCCCAGCCAATAAGGGTTTGGACTCATATATAGAGAGATATGAATGGTACATTTACATACAGGTCCACACTTATGGCAATCTTGCATAATGGTACATAATATCTTAACATTTAGTAATGTATGTAGTTACTTAGTCCCAAATTGCATAGACCTGTATGAGAAAGACCGTCCTATATATACGTGTATACAAACCATTTAGTGAAAAATCCCAACGATCCCAGTGTACTCTCCTACACATATACTTAAGACAAATTAAGGGTACTGTCATAGTTACTTGTAAACAATGGTCAAGTTTTAGCTGCAGGTCCGCCATGCCTTGAATGTAGGCCATCCAATCCTCCTTAAGATTCTCGGTGTGCTTGATCTTTGTTAGCTTTCCTTGCATTACCAAAGGAAATTCACCAAATTTGGCTATACTCCCAAGTAGTACCTGATCTTTGGGTAGTGCTCAAGAACAACACCCAGAAAGTGACAACCTCACTTACTGCAGAGCATTATTCGGTTTTGGACTGAGAAACGAGCCAAACCGAATACGGGATTTGGGTCGGTTTGAAATGTTTTTGGTTGGTTCAGTTTTGGAAATACCCAAATTCCTTATTCAGTTGTGTTTCGGTTTCAGTTTTTGGTCGTGCGTTCATTATTCGAGGGAGACACTATGCGTCACGACTTGGACTTTTTTCTCTTGTGCTTGGTGACTGGGCGAGCTGTATCAGGTCCTGAATGAGGTCGGGTGAACCCACATAACTTCACCTCGCGGGGTCTCAAGCGGCACCATCCCCGTCGCATGATCACACGCGGGCGGGAGGTTGACGACCTCCATCGTGGCCCTGGGAATCGGGACCACACCAACTTGGATCTCAACACCTGGGAAGGTGCCGAACTGAAGTAACACCATATTGGCAGTCACCGTCTACTCTTCGAAGTTGAGGGTTATGGCTTTTGAATTGATGAGCCTTTAGACCTGGTTCTTCAGCACACAGCAGTCCTTCGTAGCATGGTGAATGTACTGATGATAGAGAATATTTTGGGTACCCGGCCCATCTCCTCCGGACGCTTGGGATCAGGCAGTCGGAGTGTGTTATTCTTCATAAGTATTTGGAAGACGTCGACGATCGTCATCAAAATAGGTCTCCTTTTGTCTAGGTGGCGCTGGCGTCTGCTACGGCGCTGAACCTTTGACTACGTTGATGGCGAGGGACTCCTTCCCTCTGTCGCTGCTATTTTGAGGGCGTTTTGCTATGTTGTCTGGGCCCGAGATCTGGAGTCCAAGTAACTCGACGTCCTTCGCGTTCTTCTCGGCTTGTTCAGCGCTCGCATGACCAGTCCGGGTGTTGGACAATGTCGATGCAAAGCTTAACTGCATGCAATAGATTCCGCCGACAAGTGTCCATGAGTACGGACTCGGAGAGTGTCCGAAGGCATCTTCAAGGCAATCTGCCTAAAACACTCGATAAAGTCACGCGCAGGCTCCTTCTCCCTTTGGACTGTGTCAATGAGAGAGGACATCGTCATGTCCATCCCACCATCATAGAAGCGGGACAGAAACAACCCCTGAAAGTCAAAAGATGTGATGCAGTTATCAGGAAGGCTGTAGAACCATTCATAAGCGACACTGGTTAGAGTCCCGATGAACACCTTCGTGAATAGGACGTCATCCCTAGGTAGATGTCCCGTCATGGACTCGGAAGTAATTCAAGTACCGGCGGGACGACGTCTTCCCGTCGAAGGGGATCAGTGATTGAGGCTTGTATTTAGGTGGGAACACCACCCTATTCCACTCGGGAGGATAAGGCTGCCTTATTCCAAGCTTCTGCATCTTGACCCGATTATTCATGGCGTCGAGACGGGCTCGCAGCTCCTGAATAGTCTCCTGGGTGTCGTTCGTCGGTACATCCGCCGCCGATTGAGGCAAGGAGGGACCCCGGCTGTTAGAGGGGCATTAGATTCGTCGTTGGTCCCAGAACCCTGACTCACTTGTCCTGGGGTCGCTGGTTGCGATGACACTATGTTCGTCCGGATGTCCAGCATCGTTTGGGTTAGGGCCTACATTGAGGCACTCATGGATTGCATCATCGCCTCTAGAGTCTCGATGAGGAATGCTACCCCCAGTTTGCGGATCTATGGAAGGGATGGTACCCCCAGACAGCGGTAAGGCTTCTTGTGATGAAGCCTTTGTTCTAGACCTGGTTCCCAGGAATACTCCTTCTGTCTGCACAGCCAAGTGAGATACTCGAGGTTGGGGTCTTGATGCGTTGGTCGAGACCGGAAGTTCAATGACCCAGCCTCCTTAAGGGAAGGGATCTTTTGGATGGAGTAGCATGAAGCGGAAGGCCGCTTCTCCTCTGTCCTCTGTTGCAGCAGAAACACAGACCGCCTTTCTGTATTGACTGTCACTTGAGTACAGTGGCAGTTGATGATGATGCTGTCGCAGGGCCCTGTAGAGGGCTCTTCATGCGTGGTATATGTTCCCCTTGACTTGCGTTTGTGGTTTATCACAATGCAGGTCAGTCGAAGAAAATTTTACCTTTATATCTTCTGCATGCAGTCGGGTGGACCGAGTGCATGGGCACATAGACGAAGTTTTCAGGGTCTGACCCATCTCATGCGCACGAACAGGTCGGCTGCATGGGTCAACCTTGCAGGTTCCCGTCAGAAGCGCTCGTTTCTGTCAATGGCACGTGCTAGCGGTCCACAGGGAGGACGGTTACCAAAGTTGGTCCGGCTCGTACTGTCCTAGACTTTTTTGGACCAACGCTTACTGGCGCATAGTACAGGGAGTCTATACCATGCCTAAAAGGTTGGTTATGGGAGATTTTGCAGAAGACAGACTTTCCCTTTTCTTTCTTTGTGCTCCTTCATCGAGGAACACTGGTTGTAGCTTCTCAGTAGTCACCGTCCACTTGAAGCTTCGTGAGCCTTGATTTAGACGCGACATGCCTTTGTGCCTTCAGTTGTTGGCACGGGATCTGAGAGTCGGCACTGGTCCTCTCCAGGGCTCGCGGTCGCGAGGGTTTGGAAGGGACATCAGCCCTTAGGTTCCCAGCATCGTAGTATTTTCCTTTGCTGGAACCTGAGTGTTGGGCCCTATCCTTCCCGGACATAGAGGTAGGAGCAGGGACAGGACACAGGAGATGGATGCACGGTTTCATCAACGGAAACCGAACACGCATCTTCCGCCTTCTTCGGGGGTGGCACAGCGGCCTTAGCCACCCAAACCTTGCGGGTCTTCTTAGGCTTTGCTAGCCTAGGTGAGGGGTTTGAATCCCCAAGAGCATATCTTCGAAGGCTTGTTGGTCGAAGCGAACGACCAACATCTTTTGGAATGATCCCAGCTTCGCGGTGTCGGATTGCATCACCACCTTCTCGTTTGTGGAGAAGGCAGTCACCAGATTTGTTGCCATCACAAATTAAAGGGGAGCAAAGTTTTATTAACTTTTGCCTTTATGGATTACAAACAAAGAAGTACAATCAGAACCCTAACAACGAGGGTACGTAGTACAAGATAAGATATGGAAAAGTGTGACGATGGAGATCGAGTACTGTAGTGACTCCTTTACTCCGTTAACGACCGACTAGCAAAGGTCTTTCTGTTTGATATGCTACCTCTTTTTCCTTCTCTTCGTCCGTATCTGTGTCTCTCGAAGGAAGGGGACGTGCCTCTATTTATAGCAATTTTGAGGCAGTGATTGGATGTGAATAGCTATGGGATCCATGACATACAATCTGGGTTGTCAAGCTATTTGCTATACATGTTTAACCGCAAAGTCCGGTCAAGGTGACACATGGCGTTGATTGGAGAAAATCTGTTGCAAGATCATGAATGCACTGTTATGGAAGTTGGTATAATGCACTTACCAATTATAGTTGCTAATCGTATGGCTCGATCATGGTAACACATGGCTCATACTGTGATTTGTGAAGATTTTTCGTTAAATAAGACGGTTATAACGCACACGCCATAAACGTAAGATCAAATCATCAAGATTATATGCCCAATCGGTTTGACATGTAGATTAACACGTGACACATACTGAGATATGGATGAATATCTTGTTTAATGGGACGATTAATAACACACACACTATTGATGTTGAATTTAAATCACCTAGCAGTTTAATTGGATGGCCCGGTTGATTAGACACGTGGCACATACCAAGATTTGAGAGAATTTATCTTCTGGAGAAGAAAATTTAGCCGCATGGATCCTGCCGCATGGGGACTTCCGGGAGCACTGTCGCATGAAGTCTTGGCCGCATGGGGACCTTCGTGAGTACTGCCACATAAGGAGAGTGTACACGTGGCACTGCACCGCTATCTTTCGATAATATATAGTGTCTAGGGTGGTGCAGACCTCGTGTTGCTACCTTTGTACGGGGCACTCGGAGCATCATATCGATTCCTGCAGTTCTTACATAATTCATCAGGCGCCTTATGTACTAAACCCACTTGACCAAATCCTCGGTATCAACCTCTCAAGAACCAAAATTCAAACTTTCGATATACCAAACCCTACAACTATCCTCTTGCATCAATCCCTACTCATCTCACTCAATTCATCTAGAAACTAGCGTAAAAGTTCCAATGTCATGAACTTAGGAGCTGTTCGGTTTGGTGCCTTTGAACCCGAATGTGGCACCCGACAGGATCTGGAATCCGGATGTGCCACATTCGGTTTTTCACAGTGGAAGTGGGGAGAGGACCTTGGTATCATTATAGCTTTTGAGTTCATGTACCTTGCAAGTTTTGGCAAATTGAGGACATCCCGCATCCTATTTTTTGTAAGGATGTGGACGAAAGTTGAATATTGTTTTTTTATCCTTTCTAATTAAAGGTTATCAATTTTGTTAATATGAAATATAAATTTCTAATAAGTTAAATAATGATGTAATTGTACTTAATTATCAATTTATCTTAATATTAAGTTCTAATAAGTTAAATAACTAGCTAAAACGCACAAATACTCAAAAAATCTAGGTCATGTCCTCGGATGCATACTAGAAAAATATCGGACACACCACGGACACTCCAAAATATACTAGGACACAACAATTAAGGTAATTAATGATGAAAATAAGTAGCCAATAATGCAAAATACTAATATTATTTAATACATTATAATTAATAAATAAAATATTTGGTGATATTAATTGTTAGTACTGTTAAATAATTAGTATTGATAAATACTTACCAAATTAGTTAGATAGTTAAAATAGTTTTGTTATTATTATAATGCACTTTTCACTTTCCCACCTCTTTCACATTTAGATATCCAAACACAATGTGAATTTGGCCACTTCCAAGGTACAAAATATCATGTACCCAAACAATAAAAGTAGTAGGAGAAGACAAGAACTATGATGAAAGTCAAAAGCATATGCAAAGCACTTCCGCTGCATGCATATGCACTTTTCCACTTCCTCCCACTTCCACTATCCAAATAGGCCCTTAACAACTACAGATTCCAATTTATCAAGGTAAAAGATTAAAGTGGATATTGAAATCCCTATCTAGATGAGGATCTACCAAAACCCTAAAATCATCCTCCTGCGTCAGTTTCTACTCTTCTCACCCAAATTCCTCGAGCAAATAGCAAACAAATACCAAATTCCTTAACGAAACAAGTATGACTACAATTTCTCTAGGAAAATATTAGACTAAATTTTCTTGGCCAAATCGTCTGTATCAACCACTCGAGTACCGGAAAAATCGAACTTTGGATCTACCAAACGCTAAAATCATCATCCCATGTCAGTCTCAACTCTTCTCAAGCAATCCATCGAGCAACTAGCGAACAAATCCAAATTACTCAAAGAAGAAAAAAGACCAAATCAAGCATTCGAGACCTGGATACTGAAATCTCCGCCGAGTGAGACGTTGTGGGAGCCGTCGACGGAGAAGTCCCCGCTGGTGCCGCCGCCGCCGCCGGGGACGTCGGGCATCATCATCTGGCGCTCGGTCTGGTCGAGGTCAGAGGCGAGCGCGGCGAGGTCGACCTCGGAGAAGAAGGGCCCCTGGAGGAGGGTGTTGACGCAGTGGACCGCGCAGAGCTTGGACTCCTGGACCTCGTGGTAGAGGAGCCCGCCATTGCTCGGGCCCTCCTCCATCGATTTGATTGATTGCGCGGAGAGATCGATTGAGAAAACCCTAAAAATTGGGATTTTTACGAGGAAGAAGAATGATGGGTATGTTGTTTGGTACTTATTTTGCTTTTTGTGGAAATATTTGTTATTTGTTGGTCTTTTGGGTAACGGTCGGAAATGCGCTTCCTCAAGTGAAATTTTGCACTTTCTCCGATGGAAAAATTGATTTGAAACCAAATACCGTGACCTCTCTGAACAAGGGTTTTTTTTTTTTTTAGAGAAAATTTGAGTGGCACCCCACTTTTTTTTACGCTTATTTAAGGTACATCCCACAAGTTTACATGAATGTATGACACCTCCCACTTTGGACGATTTCTGTCTAAAATGAACGGTCAATTTTTTTTTGACGAAAATGCCCTTGTCTCCTTTTGTGTGTTCTCCCTCCCCGTCACACGTGGCTGCACCCACCCCCCGCCGTGCTCGGTCCCCCTCCACGGGGTCGCCGCACTCCCCCCCTCCCCGACCTCGCCGCACCCTCCGGCCATCACCACCACCACCATCACCAACATCATCACCACCACCATCAACCGTCATCACCGCCCCTCTAGAGAAGGCACTGATCTTGAAACCTCTTGTAATTTACCTGTAGCTAGTTATTTTACTTCTCTGAGAAATATTTGATTGTGCAAGTTCTTGATCCATCCAGATCTGTGATTTTGGACTTGCTAAGTGGCTTCTGGATCAGTTGACTCACCACACAGTTTCAAGTTTCGAAGGCACATTCGGGTTTGTATATATACACCAACTTCCATCATCTAGTTCCGTTCATGAACGCCAGCAGCGGCGGCAGCGGCGGCAGCGCGGCGGCGGTGGGGGCTAGGGGGCGGAACGGGAGGGGGGGCGGAGCGGGAGGGGGGGTGGTGATGATGGTGGATGGTGGTGGTGGTGATGATGATGATGATGGTGATGATGTTGGTGATGGTGGTGGTGGTGGTGATGGCTGGGGGGGGTGCGGCGAGGTCGGGGAGGGGGGGGAGTACGGCGACGCCGTGGAGGGGGGCCGAGCACGGCGATGTAGTGGAGGGGGGCCGAGCACGGCGGAGGGGGACGAGACGAATAATTGACGCGGGAAAGAAGAGAACAGATAGGGGGTATTTTCGTCAAAAATAATTGGTCAACGGGGTTGACCGTTCGTTTTGGACTGAAACCGTCAAAAGTGGGGGGTGTCATACATTCATGTAAACTTGTGGGGTGCA
Organism: Iris pallida; assembly: GCA_029216955.1. Classification (NCBI taxonomy): domain Eukaryota; kingdom Viridiplantae; phylum Streptophyta; class Magnoliopsida; order Asparagales; family Iridaceae; genus Iris; species Iris pallida. The sequence continues at coordinate 30,225 of JANAVB010037113.1, forward strand.
CCTTAAATAAGCGTAAAAAAAGTGGGGTGCCACTCAAATTTTCTCATTTTTTTAGGGACACCACCACTTCTACTAGGGGGCAGCCCAAATTTTTTTGAAAAAATTATAAGTTTGTCATAGGTTTTTGTTACTAGGGGCAGCCCATAATTCACTATAAAAGCCAAATTTGTTTTATTTCTTCTCTCTTTCTTCCTCTATTACTTCTCTTCCTCCACTCTTTTTTTCTCCTCCTCATAAAAACCTAGAATTAACCTAACCTAGGTGAAATTGTCCCCCCACCTAAATTTGTTAAAAAAATTTGGTAAAATATCTAGTAATAGTGTCAATCACTTCTCCCATTTATTTGTAAGTCGTCGAATTTATTTTTGTGTAATGTTTTAACCTAAATTTTACATATAAAAGTTAAATTTTGTGTTTAATGTAGAAAAAAATAGAAAATGGAACAACCCGGATCATCAAATGCTGGATACTCTCCTCCCACAACGTCCGAAGAACACTTTGATGCATCAGAAGCCCTCGTGGTAACTACACTTTAACTTTATTTCGGATGAAAAATCGGACTTTGACACAGAGGACTGCCACTTCTCTGGCAGTCCCTCTCATGGATTTGGACTGCCAGGGATGTGGCAGTCCTATATATGTGAGAGACTGCCACATCTCTGGTAGTCCTTTTTAATTTCATATGCTTATATTTTGGCTTTATGTAGTTGTTTAGTTTTGACTTTTAACTTCTATTGTAGGAGTTGCGATCTTCCGATGTTGCGGTACATGCTCCAATTGTAATCGATGTAGGGCATTTATTTTGGACCGATCTTTCGTTTCAATCAAGCGACGATGCGGTACAATGGTGTCGAGAAGTTGGACGGGAAAACAACTTAGTTCTAGTGATATCCAGATCGTGCCGAAATCGCCCGGGACGACACAGTGTGATGGTTGGCTGTGAAAGAGGTGGTGTGTTCAGATCGCACAAGAAAGACACAGTTATCCAAAATAAAGTTCCAAGAAAGAAATCTGGAACGAGGACCGGTCACTTCGTCATACTAAAGATGATCGGTCATTCTCTGATTCCTCCACCTTCAACAGTTTGGTACAAAAGAGCACCGATCGAAGCCAGAGCTTGGACCACACCTTTCGCTGATCAAATCGACCATTGTAAGAAGTTGTTGAAGTTTGAGGAGCCAAGAGACTTACCTGCTGACCACTGTGATGTCGAAATCGACTGAGTATCAATGTGTTATATGGAGGACCACTTTTGTATACATTTTGGCATTTTGGTTATAGAGGACCACTTTTGTATACATTAAACTATGAAATATGAAGTCCAATATATGTTTCTTACTTTTATCCATGTGTTATATGTGTTTTATGTGCTTATCTGAGTGTTATACATGTGTGTTTTGTGTGTTTGGCTGAGTATTATACATGTTTTACATGTGTGCTAAAAACCATCAGAGGACTGCCACAACCAGGGCAGTCCTTCACATGTGTTGGACTGCCCTGGGTTTGGCAGTCCTAGCTGAAATGTTATGTGATCTAGTCACAGAACATTTCATTTAGGACTGCTGTCACGCCCCAGAACCAGTACTGGAGAGCGGGGGATGACTCAGCCAGCTACGTATTACGGGTAGATGAATACCGTATAATACGATCAATGCTGTCTAACAAGACGAGGGGGTACATACTACATGAAAGTCTCGCTATGGTCACTTCACATCTATTGTCTCAATCATTCAAACAAGAAACAGAAATATAGAACATATAAGATAAAGCAGTAAGGCGTCCCAAACGCTCAGTCAAAATGTTCTTGATATCTAGCTTTACGAAACATAGTCAGATGATGTAGCAAGTATGCACAATTGTTATCAGCTGCAGTCTGACTTAGTTACAATTATATAAAAGTAAGTACAAGACAATCCGACTAACATGTCGGTACCAAACGGCAAAGTATAAAGTAAGTAACAAAACGAGCGGAGAAGTAAGAAACCCACTCGAGTCCTCATGCGATCATTCCTCTAGTATTGACCATCTTGGAGGTGGAAGTAAGCTGAGTCCTCGGGGACCGGCTCTAAATCTGGCCAAACAAAACCAGAGAGGTTAGACCACTAATAGCAAGTACCGCAAGGGAGCACGATATGAGGAATGAAGCCAGTAATAAGAGAATATGATAATAGATCTCTGCTATCTACTAGGATTCATATAACATCACGACACTTCGAACCAACCTCCCAACCAAACAAGGACAGAAGTTGGCCCGTCATGTCCTGACATTCTGATCATCCCAGTTAGGTAACAGAGTAGATACAGTACACAAACAATCAATTTAAAATGGCCATTCAACTACTACGGCTTGCTACGGTGAGTTCTAAGTTATCCTGGAATTATGCAATAAGGATTCCTCAGTTCTTACTATGTACAAGCAAGGCTAGTCTATCCAGTCAATCAATTGCGCCAATCATAAATTAGACGAGTCCCAGCGGGACGCCCGTCATCAATATACAATATACAATAAATAATATAAGCAGATACCGCTCCCTGTCCGTGTGACAGATTTGCAGTATCTGTGGGAACCAGCCGGCCTGTCGGGCACTTAATAGTCCCAAGGAGGGCTGCCATGTAAGAACTCGGGAATCCATTCTCTCCATGTAATCATTATTTTATTTAACTTAATAGTCTCTACGTTGAGTGAAATCCCATGCCGTGGATCATGGTCATTCAAAATGAGTACTTCCGTACGGGGTACGATATGCACAACTCTACAACGGTACCCGTACGGTTTAAGTTGTAGGTCTTATATAGCGTAATACAACAATCAAACTAACCATGAAATGATCATACCTTGACCATAAAGTACACATGCTGCTTTAGTAAGAGAAATAAATAAATTGTAACATGCATGTGCTTGTATGCCAATATTCGGGATCGGCTAATCGATTACAATAGTTCATAATTAGTATGAACGTGTCTCATTCATTTCATTCAATAAGACGACTAGCCAGTCTCTTAGTTCCAACTAGGAACACATGATCAATCACAAATCAAAATAATAATTAATGTTAATGTCCAGATAACAATTAAGGTTAATGAATGCCAAGACGATCAGTTAATGTCAATCAATGTCAATTCGGGACAAGGATCAGCCAAAAAAGGCATTAGGGCCAGAGTTCATACGTCCAGGAATTTATTGGTTCAAGCGGCTGAATAAAATATGCATATGCGTGTTTGCAAAAACAAAAGTTGATCTTTATTTCAACAAACTTTGTAAGAAGATTACAAGAATTCTGGGAAAGTACAACTATAGGAATCCGATCTGAATGACGATCGCTTTATCCCTTGGACGATGTGAACTTTGAAGACGATAGCCTCTGAAGATTACAGCAGCACTTTGGCAAGAACTCCTGATCTCTGGTGATAATTTCTGATATATGTCTGTGATCCCCCCTAGGAAGGACTTGAAACTCTATTTATAGAGTTCTGGAAATAACTACTTTTTAGTTATTTTGGACTGCGCAAGATGGATTGCGCATGCATTGGACCGCGCAGACATCAGACTGCGCTAGCAGTTAATTGATCGTGGGCCAACTGTAGTGGACACATGGCATTATTTGATTGAAATGCGCATGATCGTGTACAGACGGTTACCACGTAATGAGTCATTGATGGCATAAAGGCCACGTGTACTTTGTCAGTTGTCTTGATAGAGTGCGCCACCTGAATTGCGCTGGCTTCAGATTGCGCTGGGCTGGACCGCGCTGCAAAGAGTCTGGCCGATTGCGCTGCATGTACAGCTGTCCTCGAGCGCTGTATTGCACGATAAACGAACAGTTTCCTCGTTCTCCGTACTGTCAGTTGTCAGAAGATCTGATTCTCTGTCAGGTAATGATGACGAGGCCACGTCAGCCTGCGCACTTGGATGAGTGCGCAGTTCAGCCTGCGCAATCGAGTTGTTGTGCAATCTATCTCCTGCGCAGTTCACTTGAAGGATATATAATTTGATTTTTATGACTTTTTTGATGGGTACAACTTGATTTTTAGGACCTATAAGACCCCCTTCAAAGTTTTCGAAGTTTGAAGATAGTCAAAGCTTCGAAATACTTTGAATTTTGATTAAAAAAATCAAGTTACGCAAGTAATGACTTGTCTGCGCAATTGGAGGAGTTAGCTCCCATTTCTTCGGCGCAATCTGAGGCGACCGTTGCTCTCGAAAAACTATAAATAGTTCTTTTTGTTCTTCTTGTTATTCTTTACTTGTTTTCATTTTGCTAAAGAGAGAAAATTTCCCGAGCTTCCTCCGACTTTCTTCCTTCTTCTCAGTCGATTTCAGATGACCCCAAAGCGTTCCGTCGCCGACAAGGGCAAGGCCTCCGCCGAGTCTTCGACTCGTGCTGCGCCGCACATTTCGCGACATGAAGTTGGACATCCAGCATTGCAAGGTAGTTATCCGATCGAAAACCCTTTTTAGGGTTCTTCGACATGATTGAATCCCCAAAACCTATCTCTTTTTAGAGATTTGGTTATACTGTGCCGCCCTGTTTAGGGTTTCGGTTGCACAAACCCCATAGTTTTCATTTTTATGAAGACTATTTTCTTGCGCAATCGGTTAGAACCGCTGGCAAAAGTCAGCGCAATTTGCTGATTTGCGCAAGGCTGTCCAGCGCAAACTGATGCTTTGTGCAAGTTATTCAGCACAATCTGATGGCTTGCGCAAGTGGATGAGTTGGCGCAACTGGACAGTTTGCGCATAGAAGCTATTGTTGCACAATCTGATGCTTGTACAATCTGATGCTTGCGCAATTTGCTGACAGAATCTTTGATTTTATTTGTATTGAATTTTGTTTTTTCTGTTTGATGTAGTTAACATCAGAGAGGACCCAGAGTATGAAATATTTGCAGGGTCCCTTGCTGAACCGGAATTTAAAGAAGATTTGTCCCATGTGCTTTTTCCCCAATATGCTCTGCCATCCTCCCGCCAAGCCATCTTGGTGGCTCAGGACAATGAAACTTTATTAAGTCTGATGAATGGGCAGCCCCTACAGTCTGCTGACGCCATTACCCACAAGAAACCCCTGTTCTTATTTGGCGAAGCTATTGACAAGAGTTCTCAGCCAAGACCCCGTGTTGAGCAGAGAATTTTCTAAAGGAAGGAGAAGATAATCATGTTACCGGACATTGCTAGATGTCTCCCTCTAGCCCGCTATGCCCATGCAAGCCATCCCAGGAGGATGGACTGGGATATTACCCCCCTCCAGCAAGCAAGGGCAGGGAAGATTTTTGTAAAGAAAGGCCCAAATAATAGGGATATGTTCTATAGCTCCTCTGAGCGTCATAGCACTTTGCTCAGAGGGTTGAAGCCTGGATGCATCCCTCCAGAGAACTCTTCTTTGCTGCTACCGGTGAGGACACCAATCTTTGCTAATGAATATACAAAGGTTGAGGGCAGATACCCGGATCAGGACATCCGGCTGACAGGTCTGGTGAACCCAGACAACAGAAGGTGGAACTGCATAACCAATTGGATATTGGTTCAGTTCGAAGACAAGCTCAAAGAGATCGAGCTATATCAGGCGGTATATGCTACCGTGTATGGATTCCTCCCAAACCCTCATCTGTTTCTGGCCTTGGCAGAGAGGTACAATTATAGGACAGGGACATTCATGACACCCTGCGGGGAAATTGGATTAGCCCTTCATGAGATGAAATACATCTCGTGCCTACCAACGGGAGACTTCCCTTATGAGGAATATGTTCCAACAAACGACGAGTTAGACCGACTTCGTCGAGAAAATGCAGAGATGGTGGCCGTTTTCGACGAACTACTGTGCCACTACAAAATATGCTCCATGTACTATAAGAGCGGTTCTTCCGGCACCTGTTATTCCTCAAAGTGGTTGCCTTATCTTTTCCTTAATCATATCATTGAGAAAAAGACTAAGGATCATGATACTTGCAACCCGACTTTCTTCCAACCCCTCAGCCACAGTGAAGTGATCAGATTGATGGAAGAAAACAAGAAAATGGATATCAAAGTTAACGATGAACATCAATACCCTCCACTCAAGACCGGAGATTTTGTCGAGAGTTTTATGAGAATGGGCTACAGGCCCATGTCAAGAGAAGCCCAGCTGGCGGGATTCCTGACATATTGGCTCCGACGCTTCGTCGTACCCGGAGCAAGCGCCGTGGACCGCTTCCATCGCGACATACTTTTTGCTGCTGTCCGGTTAGTCTTTGGCTACCGGATGGATTTGTTGTCGGCGATGACCTGTAGAGTGAACGCAGGTCTTCGTCTTTATGTTGACTCCATGCTCAAATGGAAGGGTGAGAAGGGAAACTTCCCTCGACTGGAGTTGCCTTACACCAATTTATTCGGATGGTTGCTTCTGCACCATCCGTCATTGATGAACCCCGACATGGGAGCAGTCGGCGGTAGCTATCTGCGGAGATTCTCCCGGTGTCACGCCCCAGAACCAGAATACTGGAGAGCGGGAGAATGACTCAGCCAGCTACGTATTACGGGTAGATGAATACCGTATAATATGATCAATGCTGTCTAACCAGACGAGGGGGTGCATACTACATGAAAGTCTTACTATGGTCACTTCACATCTATTGTCTCAATCATTCAAATAAGAAGCAGAAATAGAGAACATATAAGATAAAGCAGTAAGGCGTCCCAAACGCTTAGTCAAAATGTTCTTGAGATCTGGCTTTACAAAACATAGCCAGATGGTATAGTAACATATACACAATTGTTATCAGCTGCAGTCTGACTTTAGTTACAATTATGCAAAAGTAAGTGCAAGACAATCCGACTAACATGTCGGTGCCAAACGGCTAAGTATGAAATAAATAACAAAACGAGCGGTGGAGTAAGGAAACCCACTCGAGTCCTCCTGCGATCATCCCTCTAGTATTGACCATCGTGGAGGTAGAAGTAAGCTGGATCCTCGAGGACTGGCTCTAAATCTGGCCATGCAAAACCAGAGAGGTTAGACCTCTAATAGCAAGTACCACAAGGAAGGACGATATGAATGATTAAACCAGTAAGTAAGAGAATATAATAATAGATCTCTGCTTTCCACTAGGATTCACATAACATCACGACACTTCGAACCAACCTCCCAACTAAACAAGGACAGAAGTTGGCCCGTCATGTCCTAACATTCTGATCATCTCAGTTAGGCAACAGAGTAGGTACAATACACACACAAGTCAATTTAAACGGCCATGCAACTACTACGGCTTGCTACTGTGAGTTCCAAGTTATCCTGGACTTATGCAAATAGGGATTCTTCAGTTCTTACTATGTGCGAGCAAGGCTAGTCTATCCAATCAATCAATTACGCCAATCATGTAATTAGACGAGTCCCAGCAGGACGCCCGCCGTTAATATAGCATGTACAATAATATAAGCAGATACCGTTCCCTGCCCGTGTGACAGATTTACAGTATTTGTGGGAACCAGCCGGCCTGTCGGGCACTTAATAGTCCCAAAGAGGACTGCCATGTAAGAACTCGGGAATCCATTCTCTCCATGCCATCATTATTTTATTTAACTTAATAGTCCCTACGTTGAGTGAAGTTCCATGCCGTGGATCATGGTCATTCAAATGAGTACTTTCGTACGGGGTACGATATGCGCAACTCTACAACGATACCCGTGCGGCTAGGTTGTAGGTTTTACATAGCGTGATGCAACAATCAAGTCTAACCACGGAGTAATCATGCCTTGACCATAAAGTACACATGCTGTTTTTGTAAGATAGATAAATAAATAACTAAATAAATAAATAAATAATTTGAAGCCTGCATGTGCCTGCATGTCAATATTCGGGATCGGCTAATCGATTGCAATAGTTCATTACATGAACGTGTCTCATTCATTCAATTCAATAAGACGACTAGCCAGTCTCTTAGTTCCAACTAGGAACGCATGATCAATTTTAATCAAGATAACCATTGTTATCAATGGTATCAAGGCATGAAAGTCAATTAGTATTACATGGGGTCGAGTCTATAACCCTCACGGTTAAGTTCCAGTCTTACTGGGTATCCATAAACCAATCAAGACACAAGGAGCATTCCATATAACAATCTGTATTGACAATATTAACATATCGTGATTTTATCAAGTTCATGCCAAAAGGCGTAAGGATATAATAGAAGAATTATCATGCCATCATTAAATGAATAAGTTATAGAACTAATAGAAACACCCTGGTTAGAAAGTCACGCCAACAAGTCTAAGCTAAGGCCAAAAGTCACGCCAAGTCTAGCAGGTTGGAGTGAGCGTGTAACAGCGTGAGCGTGAAAAAGTAATTCACGCTGGCACGCAAAGTGTGAGCGTGAAGGGAAATTCACGCACTCATAAGTGAGCGTGAAGAATGATAAGAAATTCACGTACGCACAAGTGAGCGTGAAAAGTGTGACAAGAAATTCACGCACGCACGCAAGACGTGAGCGTAAGTCAAAATCCACGCTGACATGTAAGGGCGTGAGCGTGACTAAAAATCTATGCAGACACGTAAGAACGTGTGCGTGACTAAAAATCCACGCACGCTCATGAGAACGTGAGCGTGACTGAAAATCCACGCAGACACGTAAGAACGTGTGCGTGACTAAAAATCCACGCAGACACGTAAGAACGTGTGCGTGACTAAAAATCCACGCACGCTCATGATAACGTGAGGGTGACTGAAAATCCACGCAGACACGTAAGAACGTGTGCGTGACTAAAAATCCACGCACGCTCATGAGAACGTGAGCGTGACTGAAAATCCACGCAGACACGTAAGAACGTGTGCGTGACTAAAAATCCACGCACGCTCATGAGAACGTGAGCGTGACTGAAAATCCACGCAGACACGTAAGAACGTGTGCGTGACTGAAAATCCACGCTAAGTTGGGAGATCAAAATCCATGAACAACCGAGAATATAAACACTTAGATCTAGGAGAAACCAGCCACAGAAATAAAAAATGCTAAGTAGTAAACTCTCTCAGAATCGTGAGAGGAAGAGAAATGAACCATAAAATGGTTCTCCAAGCAAGAAGCAAGATTGCACTTGCCTGCTGATGGGTTGGTGGAGAGAGTGATGAGAGGAAGAAGAAGAAGTAATGGTGAAGAATGAGAGTTATGAGGAGAGAGAATGAGATGGAAGCTTTAAATAGAAAGGGTGGTGGTAGGTGGGGTTATTGGGTCGGGTTCTATTGGGTCCACCAGGCCAACCCGAGAAGAACCACTATGAACCCGAACCTAAAAGCAAGAATAACAGCAGGATATAAAATGCAAAAAAATAAAATACAGGAATAAAATTGCAGGAAATAAAATACAAATAATTAATTAACATAAAATTAAAGGAATTTAAATACAGGATAATACATGATAAATACTAAATAAATATACATGAGTTGTATATGTATAAAAATACGCATTCTGGGAACGGAGAGTGACATCTCTACCCACCTTAGAAAAATTCCGTCCTCGGAATTTCAAATCCAAGCAGGTAGAAATATCGGAGCTAAACTAATACAAGCAATTCTAGTGAGCAAGCAATCATTTTACCATATCAAGAGCAAGTACTATATATGTAAATTCATCAATCCATGATATCAAGTAGCTCTACCCATAAGGTGACATGCATGAAGAATCAGGACAATCAAGGTATACAGAAAGAGATATACCTTGTGAGTCAAACAGGTGTGGATACCGTGATCGGATATCATCCTCACGTTCCCACGTTGACTCTCCCAAGGAGTGATGGCCCCAAGTAACACGGACAAGACTAATTGTTCGGTTCTTGAGTATCTTCTCTCTTCGGTCTAAAATGGACACAGGCTGTTCCTCGTAAGACAGGTTGGTACCAACAACCAGCTCCGAATGATCGAGGACATGGCTTGGGTCCGATACATACCTACGTAATTGAGATACATGAAACACGTCATGCACCTCTCATAACGAAGGTGGGAGGGATAAACGATAAGCAACATCGCCTACTCGATCAAGGATAACAAATGGGCCCACGTACCGCGGACTCAATTTCTCGCGAACGCCAAATCTAATGACCCCACGAGTAGGTGAGATCCGCAAGAATATGTGGTCCCCAATAGAGAACTCTAACGGCCTACGATGCTGGTCCGCCCAATGACGATGCCGGTCCTGCGCAACTCGAAGTCGCTCTCTAATTCCCTTAACCACTTCAACCGTCTGAATAATCATTTCTGGGCCTAACATCTTCCTCTCTCCGATATCATCCCATGCAAGCGGTGACCTGCACTTCTTACCATATAGTGCTTCAAATGGCGCCATCTGGATACTGGCTTGATAACTATTGTTGTATGAGAACTCGACTAAGTGCAGGTGACTCTCCCAAGACCCTCCAAAATCTAGAGTGCAAGCTCGCAACATGTCTTCTAAAGTCTGGATCGTTCTTTCTGATTGCCCATCCGTCTGCGGATGGTAAGCCGTGCTAAACCTTAACTTGGTACCCAGACTATGATGTAAGCTCTTCCAGAAATGTGAGGTAAAGCGGGTATCTCGATCCGACACAATACTGACAGGGACTCCAGGCTGCCTGACTATCTGTTGCATATACAATTCTGCCAACTTTTCTGTAGATTGTCCTACTCTGAAAGGAAGAAAATGTGCTACCTTCGTAAGTCGGTCCACTATTACCCAAATAGCGTCCTTACCACTTGGTGATCTCGGTAAACCGGTCACAAAGTCCATTGTAATATGCTTCCATTTCCATTCCGGAATAGGAAGCGGTTGCAATAACCCTGCTGACCTCTGCTGTTCTGCCTTCACTTGCTGACATACCAAGCAACGGGAAGCAAATCTAGCTATCTCCCTCTTCATCCCGTTCCACCAGAAATGCTGCTTGATATCTTGGTACATCTTGGTCCCTCTAAGATGAATAGAATACTGAGAACTGTGAGCTTCTGCCATAATCTCCTGTCTGATATCTCCACTAGGCACACATAGACGTGATCCAAACCTAAGTGTACCATCTTCATGAATTCTCATCTCCTTCCTGAGTCCTGACTCACACTCTGTCCTAAGCTTCTGAATTCTTGGGTCTTGTGCCTGAGCTGCCTTGATCCTGCCTACCAAGTCGGATTGAACTTGCAGACTTGTTAGAACTCCTACATCACTAGGAAGTATAACTTCGATGCCCATCTCCTGAAGGTCTTCTAAGATATGCCTCTGTGTTGTCAACATAAATGCGCCGCCTCTCCTGCTAAGAGCGTCTGTGTCACGCCCCAGAACCAGAATACTGGAGAGCGGGGGCAGACATAGCCAGCTACGTATATTGAAATAGATTCCATCTCGCTATACGATCACGGCTGTCTAGATACATGAGGGTTTACTACAAGCCAACAGTCTCCTATGGTCATGAACAAGCCTAGTGTCTCAATCACAAGCAAGTAAGTAGATGTTACAAGATGTATGATCATTAAATATACAATAATAAGGCATCCCAAATATTACATATTTAGCTGATCATGAAGCTAGTCGTTACAAAATATAAGGACTAGCAAGATTTAAGTCATACATGATCAACCTCGAGTTGCCAATCATGATTACAGCCCGTAGGCAGACAGTAAATAAGTGCAATCGAGCTAAACAGGTGCTCGTTGGCTAAACACCTCAAAAGAATATTTTTATAATAAAGTGGGAGATCAAAAATAAACCCACTCGTTGCCAGGGTTCCGTCTAGTGGTCACCATCTGGCTGGAATGTCGGTAGATCCTCTGGAGCTGCTCCGAAATCTGGCCATACAAAACCAGCTGGGTCGGATCCCAGAAAGAGCAAGTGCCACAAAGGAAGCTTCACTTAGGAACTAAAACCAGCAATCAGCACAAGATATAAATAAAAGTAAGAACTAGAAATAAAGAAAATACATCAGGATGATATACGACGAGATAACCATGGAACTATTCAGATAACCAGGTTACAACCCGTAAACCAAACAAGGACCGGGGTTGTAACCCTTCGTCTGAACAGAACTTGGAATTCTCACCATTTATCGGTAAAATAAATACAAGCATTCTGGTCATGCAGTAGTCTGGAACAGGATCAGGACAAGGCTAGACAGGTTAGACTCCATCCAATCACTTTACGGCCAAGCAAGAACTACGGTTTGATACATTAACTAACTAGGGTTATCACAAGCCTAATTACTAACAAGATGCAGTGAGATTATTCCATAGCCACAATCCCTGCAGACCATCCAGGTTACCCAGGTCGAAATTAGGGGTTGAATTCAGGTGGGTACACCGTCCAGGAAACGTATGTACCCTTAGGTAGCTTGAAGGGTGCAACACATGACAGTGTGCTGGAAATGTGCCCTACTCGACGGCAGGCTACAGATCCCAGGCGCGCCCAGGTAACGGGATTGCCTGTAGCTGGGGAAATCTCTTCATGACTAATGTATTAATCTAGTTATTAGTCATTAGTTCATTTCAATAGGTACTCCTGACCGTGGTACTCAGGAGTCCCTCTCTAGACATGATGCAAGACAGGACTGGTTTATTTGTACAAGCACAATCACCCACGGTGTCCAGGATAAATTATACAAGTCATGTCATGTCAGGTAGCCGTCGCAACAGCTTATCAGATATATCATGTCAAGTGTACTTGTCCGGAGTGCGCCACGACGAGCTACTATCAGGTCATGTCAGGTTTTCTTGTCAAGAGTGCGCCACTACGGGTCACTATCGTGTCATGCTCAGGTATCATTTCCAAACATATAAGTAAAATCAAGTTCATGACAAAAGGCGTAAGGATATAAAATGGGCGTAAAATATCTAATGAAATATCAATATACAGGGCCATAGAAAAGCCATGCGGCTAAGTCACATACGGCTATGAGAGAATAAGACACATGCGGCTCAAATATGAGAGCGCATGCGGCCAGGGCCGCTGGATCTCATGCGGCCAATTCAGGAGGGCGCATGCGGTCAGGAACATAGGAAACTCATGCGGCTGGGGAAATGGGTCTTATGTGGCTAGCTGGCCAATCAGGTACATGCGGCCGGGGAAGAAAGTGTGGTTCGATGCGGCTCGAGAAGAAGCAACCCATGCGGCTGCGGGAGAGGAAAACCATATGCGGCTCAGAAGGGAAGAGTACTCATGCGGCTGCGGGGAGCAATGCCTATACGGCTGGGAGCAGTGTACATATGCGGCTCGCGAGTGTTGAGTTCATGCGGCTCAGGGTGAAGTCCTCATGCGGCTGGGTAAAGCAAGTCTCATGCGGCCAGCAGGAATGGCGCATGCGGCTGCAGAGTTCAGAACTTATGCGGCTGGGAATTGAGCGAGTTATGCGGCTAAGTGAGTCCGACTCTCATGCGGCTCAAGAACTTCCAGTCATGCGGCTGGATAGAACACTTGCCGCATGAATATTCATGCGGTCAAGTCAAGTACTGTTCATCTTCTCCAAAATTTCAGAGAAGAAGAACACCATGAGAGCCAAGTCCTCAAGCTCCATAACTCCATCATCCGGAGCCTAAATCCGAACTTCCATAGGTCAAAATGGGGTGGAACAAAATTTTCTACAACATGGAACCATCAGAACATAGAAATAACAAGATTAAGTAGATCAAAACCTAAGAAATCCAAAAATAAAGTAAACTCAGATCTACAAGAATCTAGCCATGGAAAGTGAAAATGTCAAGTACTAAAGTGCTTTAGAACGTAGTAAGGAAGAGAATGAAGTAATAAAATTGGAGTTCCTCCATGAAGCAAGTTGTACTTGCCTAGACCTCTCTCTTCTCTCTCTGGTAGGTAAGAAGTAAATGAGGAAGAGGAAGATGAGTAATGAAGAGAGAGAAAAGAATGAGCTAATAAATACAAATGGTGGTGGTAGGTAGGGGTTCATCTTGGGTTCATCATGAACCCAACCAAAACCAAGCCAAGCCGAACCAACCAACCCGAACCAGGAATAGACCAAGCCAAGAAGGAAATGCCAAGCCAGGAAATCATGCAATAAAATATGTACCCGTATTCCAAGAATACGTGATACGAACCACAGGCATTACAACTCTATCCACCTTAAAAGAATTCCATCCTCGGAATTTAATCAAGAGGCTAGAGGAGCAATGACAAGCTACATTAATCATATGCAAGCCATAACTAGGCAGACAATCACTCATTCAAGCAAGGAATCGAAGTCATGAGGCATAAGAAAGACATTATTCCTCACGAGTCAAACAAGTCGGGATATCGCGATCGGATATCATCCTCACGCTCCCATGTTGACTCCCCCAAAGAGTGATGACCCCAAGCAACTCGAACTAACTTGATAGTCTTGTTCTTGAGGATCTTCTCTCTCCGGTCCAATATAGACACGGGCCTCTCCTCATACGAAAGGTTGGTACCAACAACCAATTCCGAATGATCCAGGATGTGGCTCGGGTCCGGGATATATCGTCGTAATTGGGATACATGGAACATGTCATGCACCTCGCTTAGCGACGACGGAAGAGCGAGACGATAGGATACATCTCCTACTCGCTCCAGAATGTCGAACGGTCCTATATACCTAGGACTAAGCTTTCCCCGCACGCCGAAACGAATGACGCCACGGTTAGGCGAAATCCTCAGGAATACATGATCGCCGACCGAAAACTCGAGAGGACGCCGATGAGAATCGGCCCAATGACGCTGGTGATCTTGGGCAACTCGAAGATGATCTCTGACTCTCCTGACCACTTCGACTGTCTGGGCAATCATTTCTGGACCGAGCATCTGTCTCTCTCCAACATCATCCCAGGCTAGCGGGGATCTGCACTTCCTGCCATAAAGTGCATCGAACAGTGCCATCTGGATACTGGCCTGGAAACTGTTATTGTACGAGAATTCCACCAGGTGCAAGTGATCTTCCCATGAACCACCGAAGTCAAGTGTGCAAGACCGCAACATGTCTTCAAGAGTCTGGATCGTACGCTCCGACTGACCATCTGTCTGCGGATGATACGCTGAACTGAACTGGAGACGAGTTCCCAAACTCTTCTGCAGGCTACGCCAAAAGTACGATGTAAATCTTGAATCTCGGTCCGAAGTGATACTGACTGGCACTCCGTGCAATCTGACAATCTGCCGGAGATATATCTCTGCTAACTGAGCCGTCGACTGACCAACTCTGAACGGGAGGAAGTGAGCTACCTTCGTGAGCCGATCAACTATAACCCAGATAGCATCCCTACCAGCTGGGGATCTAGGTAATCCAGTCACGAAATCTATGGTCACATGCTCCCACTTCCATTCTGGAATCGGCAAAGGCTGAAGAAGTCCAGCCGGTCTCTGATGTTCAGCTTTAACTTGTTGGCAAACCAAACACCGAGAGACAAACCGAGCTATCTTCCGCTTCATGCCATTCCACCAGAAGTGCTGACGGATATCTCGGTACATCTTCGTACTGCCAAGATGGATGGAATACTGAGAACTGTGTGCCTCTGCCATGATCTTCTGTCTGATTTCTCCACTGGGCACACAAAGACGCTTACCATGTCAAAGTCTACCATCCTCATGAATGCACAACTCTGGTCTTCGTCCTGCCACACATTCTGCTCTGAGTCGCTGAAGCTTGGAATCTGCCGACTGCGCCATCCGGATCCTCTCGACTATAGTAGACTGAACTTGCATGCTGGCCATCAAGGCTACACTGGAAGGGAGAACAACTTCTATACCCATCTTCTGAAGATCTGCTGACAGCTCTGGTTGCGCTGTTAGGAAATAAACTCCGGCTCTCCTGCTAAAAGCATCTGCAACAACATTGGCCTTCCCGGGATGATACTGCAGGTTGACATCATAATCCACAAGAAGCTCCAGCCACCTTCTCTGACGCATGTTAAGATCCTTCTGAGTGAAAACATACTTCAGACTCTTGTGGTCCGTGAAAATCTCCACCCTATCTCCATACAAATAGTGCCTCCACAACTTAAGTGCAAACACTACCGCTGCCAGCTCCAAGTCATAGGTTGGGTAATTCCTCTCATGATCACGAAGTTGTCGTGACGTATAAGCTATTACCTTCCCATGCTGCATCAGAACACATCCTAAGCCTCTGCCTGAAGCATCACAATACACTGAGAATCCTCCGATCCCATCTGGAAGCGTGAGAATAGGAGTTGTTATCAGGCCTCGCTTCAACTGCTCAAAAGAACTCTGGCACTCTGCTGTCCAAGCAAACTGTGTATCCTTGCGAGTCAACTGGGTCAACGGCGCTGATATCCGAGCAAAATCTGATACAAACCGCCGGTAATAGCCGGCCAATCCAAGGAAACTGCGAACTTCTGCAACTGTGCTGGGCACCGGCCATGACTCAATAGCCACAATCTTCTGGGGATCGACTTCTACTCCTCCTCTGGTGATGATATGACCCAAGTACGAAATGCGATCAAGCCAGAACTCGTATTTACTGAACTTGGCATATAACTGGTGCTCTCTGAGGATCTGAAGAACAACTCTGAGATGCTGCTCATGCTTCGCCTCACTCTTGCTGTAGACCAGGATGTCATCCTAGAACACAATCACAAACTGATCCAAGTAAGGCATGAAGATGCGATTCATGAGGTCCATGAATACTGCCGGCGCATTGGTTGCTCCAAAGGGCATAACAAGGAACTCACAATGCCCATATCTCGATCTAAAAGCTATCTTCGGGACGTCCTGATCTCTGACTCTGATCTGATGATAACCTGAGCGCAAATTAATCTTCGAGAATACTGAAGCCCCCTTGAGTTGATCAAACAAGTCATCTATCCTCGGAAGAGGGTATCTGTTCTTGATTGTCACTGAGTTCAAGGTACGATAATCAACACATAACCTGGACGTACCATCCTTCTTTTTCACAAGAAGCATCGGGGCTCCCTAAGACGATCCACTAGCACGAATGAATCCCTTGGTTCTGAGTTCTTCAATCATCTTGTACAATATCTCCAACTCTGATGGCGCCATCCTGTAGACTCTCTCTGACACTGGGGCTGTCCCGGGAATCAAGTCTATAGTGAACTCGATCTCCCGCTCTGGAGGCATATCTGGAAGTTCTTCTGGGAAAACATCTGGGAATTCATCCACTATCCTGGGCAACTGAACTGCTGCTACTGCCATCCGCAATACTGGAGGAGAAGGCTCAACTTCACCTCGGGAAAAGGAAAACTCTGGCTCGCCTGGAATGCTAAAAACAACCCTGCCAATGTGGCAGTCTATTCTAGCATACTGGTTCCTCAACCAATCCATCCCTAGGACCACATCATAATCGGCCATCGGGAACTCTATCAATCTAACGGGGAATTCTCTACCGCCAACTACGATCCGACACGAGGAAAACACTCTATCTACTCCCACAAGTCCGTTACCAGTAAGTATATTGAGCCTTACTGATAATGACTCGGGCTCCAATCCTATCCGTGTCGCGAATTGTGCAGACATAAAAGAATGCGATGCACCAGAATCAAATAAAGCTGAAGCTGGAAAGGAGTTGACAAGAATAGTACCTGCCACTACCTCTCCTGGTGCCAATCCTTCCTCTGCGGTCATCACCATAGCATGACCATGCCCTCGGGGCGCTGGTCCCCTCTGCTGAAATCCTCACTGCCTGCTCTGACTCAAGGCTTGGGCTTGAACATGCTGCTGGAGGTTCTGCTGCTGGAACATCTGGGACTGAGGCGGCAAGGGCCTCGACAATGGGTACTGCTGCTGCTGCTGCTGCTGCTGGACTAGAACTGGGGCTGGTCCTCTCACCGAAGAGCTAGAAAGGTTGGACGATGATGAACCACCCCTATTCGGGCAGGATCCAACCCTATGGTCCGGTGCTCCACAAGCCAGGCACAATCCCTGTGCCCTACGACACTCTGCCACTACATGGCCTGGCTTCCCACAATGAGAACATCCCACTGCGGAAGACTGCTTCTGCTTCTGCTGCTGAGGATACGTCGGGGTTGAGTGCTGAACCGACGTTACTGAGGCCGCCCGCCTCGGAGCTCCAATAGTCAAGGCCCTGGCTGCCGGGGCTGGTGCTGAAGACTGATTCATCTGGCCGTGAGATCTCTTCCGACCTACGGTCCTATCCACAATCCTCTGGGAGGTATACTCATGCCTCCGGGCTGCTCTCAAGACTGCATCAAAAGTCTGATGCTCAAACTGTTCAACTGCCAATAAAATCTCCAGGTGAAGTCCCTGCTGGAATCGCTGGGCTCTATCATACTCGGTTGCCACCAAGGTGGGAGCAAACCGACTGAGTCTCGAAAACTAGGCTGCATATCCATCGACCGTCCTGCCTCCTTGCTTCAGATTGGTGAACCTGGTCTGTAGGTCGTACCGAGCTACAGCATCAAAATACTTGGTCTGGAATCTCTCTCTGAATACTGCCCAAGCAATGGGTGTTGCTAACCCAACGGCCTGAGCTGTCCACCAGCTGCGGGCAAGATCTAACAACTGCAGGCGCACAACTGCCACCTTCTCGTTCTCTGGAGTCCTGGCTGCTTCTAGAACTATCTCTGTGTCCTGAAGCCATGCATCTGCCGCGATAGCATCTTCACTACCGTCAAAGAATGGAGGGTTCAGGCGCTTGAAGCTGTTGGCCGCGCTGTTACCCTGATGACCACCTCTGGCCAAAGCATCCGTCACTGCCTGGTGCAAGGCATCTCCACGACGATCTTGAGAAGCTATCAAGGTCCTGACGAGTCCTACTAATGTGCCATCATCAGGTTCGGCAGGCTGAACTGGCTGAACTGGGGGCTCTTCTCCAATAGGCTCGACTCTGGAGGCTACTCCGGAGTGCTGGACTTGATCTCCGGGTTGCTGCTGGTCCGCGGGAGGTACTCCGCCTTGCTGGTCGGCAGGACCATGAACAATGCCGCTGAAGAAGACGACATAGGGAACAATAAGGAAGGACCATGACAGATCAACGATACAAGCATATGATCAGGACAAGAATCCAGGCATTCAGAAGATACGAGCAGAGATCAAGGACGAATACTGATTGAGACATCTATTCGGTAAACCCTCACATATCTTGATTTACAAGACCTGCATGGGCCACCACTTAAACCATGTCACGCCCCAGAACCAGAATACTGGAGAGCGGGGGCAGACATAGCCAGCTACGTATATTGAAATGGATTCCATCTCGCTATACGATCACGGCTGTCTAGATACATGAGGGTTTACTACAAGCTAACAGTCTCCTATAGTCATGAACAAGCCTAGTGTCTCAATCACAAGCAAGTAAGTAGATGTTACAAGATGTATGATCATTAAATATACAATAATAAGGCGTCTCAAATATTATATATTTAGCTGATCATGAAGCTAGTCGTTACAAAATATAACGACTAGCAAGATTTAAGTCATACATGATCAACCTCGAGTTGCCAATCATGATTACAGCCCGTAGGCAGACAGTAAATAAGTGCAATCGAGCTAAACAGGTGCTCGTTGGCTAAACGCCTAAAAAGAATATTTTTATAATAAAGTGGGAGATCAAAAATAAACCCACTCGTTGCCAGGGTTCCGTCTAGTGGTCACCATCTGGCTGGAATGCCGGTAGATCCTCTGGAGCTGCTCCGAAATCTGGCCATACAAAACCAGCTGGGTCAGATCCCAGAAAGAGCAAGTGCCACAAAGGAAGCTTCACTTAGGAACTAAAACCAGCAATCAGCACAAGATATAAATAAAAGTAAGAACTAGAAATAAAGAAAATACATCAGGATGATATACGACGAGATAACCATAGAACTATTCAGATAACCAGGTTACAACCCGTAAACCAAACAAGGACCGGGGTTGTAACCCTTCGTCTGAACAGAACTTGGAATTCTCACCATTTATCGGTAAAATAAATACAAGCATTCTGGTCATGCAGTAGTCTGGAACAGGATCAGGACAAGGCTAGACAGGTTAGACTCCATCCAATCACTTCACGGCCAAGCAAGAACTACGGCTTGATACTTTAACTAACTAGGGTTGTCACAAGCCTAATTACTAACAAGATACAGTAAGATTATTCCACAGCCACAAGCCCTGTAGACCATCCAGGTTACCCAGGTCGAAATTAGGGGTTGAATTCAGGTGGGTACACCGTCCAGGAAACGCATGTACCCTTAGGTAGCTTGAAGGGTGCAACACATGACAGTGTGCTGGAAATGTGCCCTACTCGACGGCAGGCTACAGATCCCAGGCGCGTCCAGGTAACGGGATTGCCTATAGCTGGGGAAATCTCTTCATGACTAATGTATTAATCTAGTTATTAGTCCTTAGTTCATTTCAATAGGTACTCCTGACCGTGGTACTCAGGAGTCCCTCCCTAGACATGATGCAAGACAGGACTGGTTTATTTGTACAAGCACAATCACCCACGGTGTCCAGGATAAATTATACAAGTCATGTCATGTCAGGTAGCCGTCGCAACAGCTTATCAGATATATCATGTCAGGTTTATCATGTCAAGTGTACTTGTCCGGAGTGCGCCACGACGGGCCACTATCAGGTCATATCAGGTTTTCTTGTCAAGAGTGCGCCATTACGGGTCACTATCGTGTCATGCTCAGGTATCATTTCCAAACATATAAGTAAAATCAAGTTCATGACAAAAGGCGTAAGGATATAAAATGGGCGTAAAATATCTAATGAAATATCAATATACAGGGCCATAGAAAAGCCATGCGGCTAAGTCACATGCTGCCAGGAGAGAATAAGACACATGCGGCTCAAATATGAGAGCGCATGCGGCCAGGGCCGCTGAATCTCATGCGGCCAATTCAGGAGGGCGCATGCGGTTAGGAAGATAGGAAACTCATGCGGCTGGGGGAATGGGTCTTATACGGCTAGCTGGCCAATCAGGTACATGCGGCCGGGGGAGAAAGTGTGGTTCCATGCGGCTCGAGAAGAAGCAACCCATGCGGCTGCGGGAGAAGGAAACCATATGCGGCTCAGAAGGAAAGAGTACTCATGCGACTGCGGGGAGCAATGCCTATGCGGCTGGGAGCAGTGTACATATGCGGCTCATGAGTGTTGAGTTCATGCGGCTCAGGGTGAAGTCCTCATGTGGCTGGGTAAAGCAAGTCTCATGCGGCCAGCAGGAATGGCGCATGCGACTGCAGAGTTCAGAACTTATGCGGCTGGGAATTGAGCGAGTTATGCGGCTAAGTGAGTCTGACTCTCATGCGGCTCAAGAACTTCCAGTCATGCGGCTGGATAGAACACTTGCCGCATGAATATTCATGCGGTCAAGTCAAGTACTGTTCATCTTCTCCAAAATTTCAGAGAAGAAGAACACCATGAGAGCCAAGTCCTCAAGCTCCATAACTCCATCATCCGGAACCTAAATCCGAACTTCCATTGGTCAAAATGGGGTGGAACAAAATTCTCTACAACATGGAACCATCAGAACATAGAAATAACAAGATTAAGTAGATCAAAACCCAAAAAATCTGAAAATAAAGTAAACTCAGATCTACAAGAATCTAGCCATGGAAAGTGAAAATGCCAAGTACTAAAGTGCTTTAGAATGTAGTAAGGAAGAGAATGAAGTAATAAAATTAGAGTTCCTCTATGAAGCAAGTTGCACTTGCCTAGACCTCTCTCTTCTCTCTCTGGTAGGTAAGAAGTAAATGAGGAAGAGGAAGATGAGTAATGAAGAGAGAGAGAAAAGAATGGGCTAATAAATACAAATGGTGGTGGTAGATAGGGGTTCATCTTGGGTTCAACATGAACCCAACCAAAACCAAGCCAAGCCGAACCAACCAACCCGAACCAGGAATAGACCAAGCCAAGAAGGAAATACCAAGCCAGGAAATCATGCAATAAAATACGTACCCGTATTCCAAGAATACGTGATACGAACCACAGGCATTACAGTCTGCTACTACATTGGCCTTACCTGGATGATACTGAAGCTCCACGTCATAATCCTTAATCAACTCCAGCCATCTTCTCTGCCTCATGTTAACCTCCTTCTGAGTAAAGATGTACTTCAGACTTTTATGGTCTGTGTACATGTCCACTCGGTCACCATATAAGTAATGCCTCCATAGCTTCAGAGCAAACACTACTGCCGCTAATTCCAAATCATGAGTTGGATAATTCTTCTCTTGGTCTCGAAGCTGTCTAGATGCATATGCTATCACCTTCCAATGTTGCATAAGGACACATCCAAGACCTTTACCTGACGCATCATAATATACTGTAAAACCTTCGGGTCCAACTGGCAATGTAAGAATAGGTGCTGATATCAACTTCTGCTTCAAAGTCTCGAATGATGCCTGATATTCTGCCGACCAAACGAATGGTACATCCTTCCGGGTCAAGCGGGTCATGGGTGCTGAAAGCCTTGCAAAGTCTGACACAAACCTTCTGTAATATCCTGCCAATCCCAAGAAACTCCGCACATCTGCTACGGTCTTGGGTACTGGCCAACTTTCTGCTGCTTCTATCTTCTTGGGATCTACTGCTACTCCAGCTCCTGATATGATGTGACCCAAAAATAAAATGTGATCCGACCAAAATTCACACTTACTGAGCTTGGCATACAACTGGTTCTCTCTCAGAACCTGTAACACTTTTCTGAGGTGGTCTTCATGCTCCTCTTCACTAGCAGAGTATACGAGAATGTCGTCAGGAAACACAATGACAAACTGGTCTAAGTATGGCATAAAGATGCGATTCATCAAATCCATAAATATTGCTGGAGCATTGGTCAAACCAAACGGCATTACTAAGAACTCATAATGCCCATACTTCGACCTGAATGCTGTCTTGGAAATATCTTCCTTCCGAACCCTCACCTGATGGTACCCTGAACGAAGATCTATCTTGGAGAAAACTCTAGCTTTGCTCAACTGATCAAATAAGTCGTCGATCCTGGGTAATGGGTACTTGTTCTTCACTGTTGCCGCGTTAAGCTTCCTGTAGTCAATGCATAATCTGGATGACCCATCCTTCTTCCCCACAAGTACCACTGGTGCTGTCCATGGTGACACGCTGGCTTGGATGAACTTCTTCTCCTTCAGTTCCTCTATGTGCTGATATACCTTGGCCTGCTTTGAATCCGCCATTCTGTAAACTCGATCTGATATCGGTTTAGTTCCTGGTGCCAATTCTATACTGAACTCAATATCTCTGACTGGTGGTAGACCTGGAAGTTCTTCGAGAAATATGTCTAGAAATTCTTCAACTACCTTCGGAATCTGAACTTCTTCCATTGCCGTTATTACTTCCTGCTCTTGCTGAGTTGCCTCTGATCTGACTAAGGTGAACTGCTCCATGCCTAAAATATCAAAAGATACACTCCCTCTACGACAATCTATTGTCGTATGACTGTCTTTCAGCCAGTCCATACCTAAGATAACGTCGAAATTTCTAACAGGAAATTCTATCAACCGGACGGGTAAGGAATGCCCGCAAACTACAACGCTACATGCTAAAATAACTCTACTAACTCCTACGAGCCCATTACCAGTGAGTATATTCAACCTCCCTGGCAATGCCTCGAACTCCATTCCTAGTCGTGTCGCAAATTGTGCAGATATAAATGAATAGGATGCTCCCAAATCAAACAATGCTACTGCGGGATATGAGGCGACGAGAATGTTACCTGCCACAACATCTCTCGATGCCAATGCCTCCTCCAAGGACAGAGTGAATGCTTGCCCTCGACCTCCTTGCTGGTTTCCATGCTACGGCCTAGCCTGATGCTGCTGCTGGCCCCTTCCTTGATGATGCTGGGGTGGTCTATGCTGGTGTTGCTGTATCGGCAGCCCCTGCTGCCGAAACATCTGAGCCTGCGTCATAAACGAACGCTGTGCTAACGGCCTTACTGCTACTGCTGGTCCTCGATACTGCCCTGCCCCTGGTGCTGGCAGAGCAGAAAACTGCTGCCCTGGTCCTCCTGCCCTCGAATTCATGGGACATGTGGTAACCCGGTGATCTGGATTTCCACATATCAGACACAGTCAATTCAATGTCCGACACACATCTCTAGTGTGCCCTATCTTTCCACAATAAGTGCAGCCCATCGGGGGTTGCTGGTTCTTCCTCTGTTGCTGTTGCCTGGGTGGTGGTGCTGGTCCTCGTATCGCCACATCGTGGATACAAATGCCAGTGGATGGTGCTGTTGTTCGGGGCGCTGCTCCTCCTCCTCCTTCAATCTGACTGTGGGACCTCTTCTGACCCCCAGTCCTTACTGCAAGCCTCTGAATGGTGATCTCATGCCTTCGAGTTGCCGTCAATACTTCATCAAAAGTTTGGTAATTGTGCCCCTCTATCAATTGCAAGAGCTCAAGATGAAACCCTTGCTGAAACCTCATAGCCCTCTGGCTCTCTGTTGCTACCATCTCTGGAGCAAATCTACTCAATCTGCAGAACTCCGCTGCATAAGCATCTACAGTCTTGCCGGCCTGTCTGAGGTTGATAAATTTCTGTTGTAGCTCAAACTGTGCCACAACTCTATAGTACTTCGTCTTGAACCTGGCAGTGAAATCGTCCCAAGCCACAGGACGTCTGATGCCCACTTCCTCTGATTCCCACCAATCACGTGCGAGATCCTGAAGTAACAACTTCACTAGATCCACACGTTCTACTGCCGGTACCTTAGCTGCTGTCAGAATAGCCTCAATATCCTTAAGCCATGCATCTGCTGAGATGGCATCCTCCGTGCCCTCGAAACGGCGGGGGTTGTACTTACAAAACCTGGCTGATGCTCCTGAATCAGTCCTCACTCCTCTTTCCAAAGCCGTCTGCAGTCCTTGGTTGAGCAACACATTCTGCTCTTGTAGCTGAGTGTGCATGCGCTGCTGGGCCAACATCTGATGTTGCTGAGTAGCCATCATTCCTCTCATGATCTCCAGAAGGGCTGGTGTGTCCACTTGGGTAGGTGGAACTGTTGGTGGTGGTGGAACATCCGGATACTGCAATCCAGCCGCTGCTTCCACTATCACTTCTTCCTGGGAAGCCTCCTGAGGTGAGACTGGCCCTTGTTGCTGACCAACAGGGTCAGGTTGCCCATGTTGCCCCTGCTGTTGTCCAGCTCTGACCGATACGGACGAAGTGCCCCTAAGAAAAGGGACAAGAGAACAATCAAACAATCGGACATGAAGGATCAATGAAGTCAAAGGATACTAGAATGTCAAGCAAGGGTTGAGAATAACGAATCATGAGATCAAAGGAGAAACACGTGTGATTGAGACATCCTATAAATCAAAATACCCTACAAGTCTGAAATCAGACCTGCATGGGCCACCACTAAAACCTTGTCACGCCCCAGAACCAAAATACTGGAGAGCGGGAGAATGACTCAGCCAGCTACGTATTACGGGTAGATGAATACCGTATAATACGATCAATGCTGTCTAACCAGATGCGGGGGTGCATACTACATGAAAGTCTTACTATGGTCACTTCACATCTATTGTCTCAATCATTCAAATAAGAAGCAGAAATAGAGAACATGTAAGATAAAGCAGTAAGGCGTCCCAAACGCTTAGTCAAAATGTTCTTGAGATCTGGCTTTATAAAACATAGCCAGATGGTATAGTAACATATACACAATTGTTATCAGCTGCAGTCTGACTTTAGTTACAATTATGCAAAAGTAAGTGCAAGACAATCCGACTAACATGTCGGTGCCAAACGGCTAAGTATGAAATAAATAACAAAACGAGCGGTGGAGTAAGGAAACCTACTCGAGTCCTCCTGCGATCATCCCTCTAGTATTGACCATCGTGGAGGTAGAAGTAAGCTGGATCCTCGAGGACTGGCTCTAAATCTGGCCATAAAAAACCAGAGAGGTTAGACCTCTAATAGCAAGTACCACAAGGAAGGACGATATGAAGGATTAAACCAGTAAGTAAGAGAATATAATAATAGATCTCTGCTTTCCACTAGGATTCATAGAACATCACGACACTTCGAACCAACCTCCCAACCAAACAAGGACAGAAGTTGGCCCGTCATGTCCTGACATTCTGATCATCTCAGTTAGGCAACAAAGTAGGTACAATACACACACAAGTCAATTTAAACGGCCATGCAACTACTACGGCTTGCTACTGTGAGTTCCAAGTTATCCTGGACTTATGTAAATAGGGATTCCTCAGTTCTTACTATGTTCGAGCAAGGCTAGTCTATCCAATCAATCAATTGCGCCAATCATGTAATTAGACGAGTCCCAGCGGGACGCCCGCCGTTAATATAGCATGTACAATAATATAAGCAGATACCGTTCCCTGTCCGTGTGACAGACTTACAGTATCTGTGGGAACCAGCCGGCCTGTCGGGCACTTAATAGTCCCAAAGAGGGCTGCCATGTAAGAACTCGAGAATCCATTCTCTCCATGCCATCATTATTTTATTTAACTTAATAGTCCCTACGCTGAGTGAAGTTCCATGCCGTGGATCATGGTCATTCAAATGATTACTTTCGTACGGGGTACGATATGCGCAACTCTACAACGATACCCGTGCGGCTAGGTTGTAGGTTTTACATAGCGTGATACAACAATCAAGTCTAACCACGGAGTAATCATGTCTTGACCATAAAGTACACATGCTATTTTTGTAAGATAGATAAATAAATAACTAAATAAATAAATAAATAATTTGAAGCCTGTATGTGCCTGCATGTCAATATTCGGGATTGGCTAATCGATTGCAATAGTTCATTACATGAACGTGTCTCATTCATTCAATTCAATAAGACGACTAGCCAGTCTCTTAGTTTCAACTAGGAACGCATGATCAATTTTAATCAAGATAACCATTATTATCAATGGTATCAAGACATGAAAGTCAATTAGTATTACATGGGGTCGAGTCTATAACCCTCACGGTTAAGTTCCAGTCTTACTGGGTATCCATAAACCAATCAAGACACAAGGAGCATTCCATATAACAATCTGTATTGACATTATTAACATATCGTGATTTTATCAAGTTCATGCCAAAAGGCGTAAGGATATAATAGAAGAATTATCATGCCATCATTAAATGAATAAGTTATAGAACTAATAAAAACACCCTGGTTAGAAAGTCATGCCAACAAGTCTAAGCTAAGGCCAAAAGTCACGCCAAGTCTAGCAGGTTGGAGTGAGCGTATAACAGCGTGAGCGTGAAAAAGTAATTCACGCTGGCACACACAGTGTGAGCGTGAAGGAAAATTCACGCACTCATAAGTAAGCGTGAAGAATGATAAGAAATTCACGCACGCACAAGTGAGCGTGAAAAGTGTGACAAAAAATTCACGCACGCACGCAAGACGTGAGCGTAACTCAAAATCCACGCTGACATGTAAGGGCATGAGCGTGACTAAAAATACATGCAGACACGTAAGAACGTGTACGTGACTAAAAATCCACGCACACTCATGAGAACGTGAGCGTGACTGAAAATCCACGCAGACACGTAAGAACGTGTGCGTGACTAAAAATCTACGTACGCTCATGAGAACGTGAGCGTGACTGAAAATCCACGCAGACACGTAAGAACGTGTGCGTGACTAAAAATCCATGCACGCTCATGAGAACGTGAGCATGACTGAAAATCCACGCAGACACGTAAGAACGTGTGCGTGACTAAAAATCCACGCACGCTCATGAGAACGTGAGCGTGACTGAAAATCCACGCAGACACGTAAGAACGTGTACGTGACTGAAAATCCACGCTAAGTTGGGAGATCAAAACCCATGAACAACCGAGAATATAAACACTTAGATCTAGGAGAAACCAGCTACAGAAATCAAAAATGCTAAGTAGTAAACTCTCTCAGAATCGTGAGAGGAAGAGAAATGAACCATAAAAATAGTTCTCCAAGCAAGAAGCAAGATTGCACTTGCCTGCTGATGGGTTGGTGGAGAGAGAGTGATGAGAGGAAGAAGAAAAAGTAATGGTGAAGAATGAGAGTTATGAGGAGAGAGAATGAGATGGAAGCTTTAAATAAAAAGGGTGGTGGTAGGTGGGGTTATTGGGTCGGGTTCCATCGGGTCCACCAGGCCAACCCAAGAAGAACCACTATGAACCCGAACCTAAAAGCAAGAATAATAGCAGGAAATAAAATGCAGGAATAAAATTACAGGAAATAAAATGCAGATAATTAATTAATATGAAATTAAAGGAATTTAAATACAGGATAATACATGATAAATACTAAATAAATATACATGAGTTGTACATGTATAAAAATACGCATTCTGGGAACGGGGAGTGACACCCAGAGCAAGTGGGTGTACACTAGTCTGAAGGATTGCAGACGTGCCTTGAACCTTGGGAAGGGATGGAATTTTTACTGCGTTGCCCCTCCAATCGGTTATGAACATATGTCGAAAAATTTAGTTGACCTTAGGAGGCAGCCATTGGGTCGGGCAGCATTTGACTGGCTGAAGTCGATCAGGCGGTCGCACTTAGTGTATAGGTTTGAAGATGAGTGTTTCTTGCAACCATATCTGCCAAGCCGCTTCGCTCGTCAATTTGGTTACGACCAGTTCCACGTAGGCAATGCTATAACTTGCCTACAAGGAAAGGGTTATCTGATTGATGGTGCCAGAGCATGGGCCTATTACAACGCTCGAGACACAAGGACAGTGTTCTCGATGCCGACCAAGAATGACTATGGCCCCAGAATGTTATATACATATTCACTTTTTTACACAGCTGCAAATACATTCGCCGAGAACTTCAATCTTGTAGATAGTTTCGCGACGGCGACGCGTTTGAAGAAAGGAGCAACTGCTATGCTAGCTCTAGGAAATGATTAGCAACATGAACCAGTGGATGATCCCTTGGAAGCCTCAAGGGAAGCTAACTTCCCTAAGGAGGTTAATGAACCACTAAGGGTTTCGTTGAAAGTGGCCAAATCTCCAACCAAGGAGAGAAAGAGAAGGATTAATGAACCTTCCTCTCCGGTTGCAAAGAAGAAACTTATCTTAGACCAATCCGAGAAGGTCACTACCAGGTCGCAGTCTCGGCAACTGGTCGAGTCGACCCGAGAAGAAGCGACCACACCGACCTCTCTTCCAAAGCAGGTCGATGTAGTAGATGTGGAGAGTCCCGAAAGACCTCTTCATCGAAAGAAACTGGCCTCTAGAAGGAGAAAGAGGGTGATTACCCCTCCAAGACAAATCTTGTCTTCAGTGGTGGCCAGTGCTGTAGCTGGAATAACCATGTCATCCCCTACACCTGCCTCCGAGCCTAGGCAGGAGACTCCTTCCCTAGAGCCAAGGGATGAGGTTGAACAAAGGGATGAAGCTGAGCTAGGGGCTGAAGCTGAGCTGAGAGATGAACCTGGGCAGAGAGATGATAAAATTTTGTGATCTCCTTCTCTTGCGGTAAGAACTACCCAGATTCCTGCTACGCCAGGAGGGCTCCGTGAAGAAGAAGATCGTCTGATGATTGAAGCTTTAAATGATTCCGACTTCGGTCTGCAAGACGATGTCGATCAAGCCGCTGCCGCAACTGCCAGCAAGGAAGCTCCAGAGGATAACATAAGCGATGAAGATACATCAACTGAAGAAGTTGATGATACATTAAATCTCGAAGAAGGCACTGATATCCACATGTCTCCCAAAGCCGTAGACGACACACTAAATCCTGAAGCGGATGTGGAGGTATACGTGTCTCCGAAAAGGAATACAGATGTAGAAGTAGCACCTACTGAAACTACTTCTGCTGCTCCAAAAGGTATTAAACGATTTTATCTACTTTCTTTTCATGGATTCAAATAGCTGACATTTACATTTTTATCCATGCAGAACTTGAATCTTCCCCGGTTCTTCCCGTGTGCACAGATATAGTTCTAGTAACGGCTATCGCTAGCGGTAGCCGACATTTTTCGGGTGGTTCTGAGGCCAGAAGTAGCCAGACAGTAATGTCTGAGGCTACTTCTGCTAAACTGGAATCTGTACCAACAGACGAAAGGCTTGTTGCTGGGGCAAGTCATGGTAAGATTGCCTTTGATCTTTTGATCCTTTTCAATTAGTTGCTAATGACAACAACAATCAATGATAAGGTTCATTTGATTTTGCAGAAGAGCATCTGGGAGGAGCTGCTAGCTCTACGATGGCTCCTCTAGCTAAAGAGCCGTCTACTCAAAGAGAAGAAATCGGACGTCTGTCTTCACAGACACCTGCTGCTGCTTCTACATCTATGGGAGTAGCTGCTACCCCGGGTGCTCTGGCTACCAACCGTTTTGTCGTCAGCTCCTTCAGCAACCTTTTTTTTAATTCTTTGAAACCCTTAGTAGATAGGGTGATAGAAAAAGAGGAGGCGGGTTTCTCCATCGTCAGAGATCCAACCTTTTATTTGATCAATGCCATCCGTCATCAAGGCGACGAAGCTCAGGCTATCTTTCTCGAACATGTACTAGATGAGCTAGAGGCATCGGTCAAAATTTACAAAGAGCTGAATAAGGGATAGATGGAGTCCTTGGTGCAAGCTGAATTTGAAAAGATGTCTCAAGAGGCTGCGGTTGAGAAAGTTAATTTCCAAATTCTCTTGGATGCTTTTACTAACAAGTCTGCTGAGTATAATGCCCAAGTGGAAACAGTGGCATCTGTTGCTGACAAGAAAGAGAGAAGAGTTGCGGAGCTGCAATCAGAATCTGCACGTCTTAAAGAAGAGCTGAGACTTGTCCAGCTTGCTCTGGAGGATGAGGCCGCTCAATACCAGACTGCAGTTCAACAGCTGAATGCTCTGACTCTGGAAAGGGATGAGTACGTCGCAACTCATCAAGAAGAAATCTCTCGCAGAATAGTGACTATGCCATCTTTCGACGACAAGTCTGGGATGGAAGAAGCTAGGAAGCGGGTGATGGAATCTCGTGAGGAGCGGCTGTAATCTTTGAAGCAGCAGATGACCAACTTAATGACTCCACGAGCAGAATAGGAAAGACTTTTGTATTTTCAATCTTTTTGTGCTATGAAATTGTAATGTCTTTCAATTTTTGATCAAGCAATAAAAAGACATTTTTCTTGGTGGCTCTATTATTTGTTGCATATCTTATTCAGATATAAATAATAGCGATAGAAAATATATTCAGAGGTGCAAGACATGATATATTTCTTGATTTTGAAAAATAATAATATTCAATTATATCTGCTCAGAGGTAATATGGACGTGGCAAATATAATTTATTGAATACCATTATTTTAATAGACAACTTAATTAAAGATGACAAGTTGCTGATATGAACGAAATGGAGGATTCGTCAAAATGTGAACAAAATAAATGAACGAAATGAATCGTCGGGATGAACGGATGAACAGTCAAATGAATTAAATGAACGGATGAACCGTCAAATGAATGTGATGAATGAGTGAACCGTCAGATGAATATGATGAACGGGTAAACCGTCAGATGATGAACGTAATGAACGGACGAACTGTCGGATGGATGTAATGAACGGACGAACCGTCAAATGATGAACGGGCGAACCGTCGAATGATGAACGGGTAAACCGTCGGGTGAATGAATATAATGAACGGACAAACCGTCAAAGAGATATGATGAACGGACGAACCGTCAGATGATGAACGGGCGAACCGTCGGACGAATTAAATGAAGTTTCATTGTCGTATGAATCTCTGTCTATAAATATAACAGAAAATTAGAAGGGATGGTCACTTCCACTTTTCAACATAAAGATGTCTGGAGATGCATCCAAGAAGGCTGAGATTGTCCCGAAGGTTGAAGTGGGTACTGAGGAACATCCAGTCGAACCGGCTCAACCAAAGCAGATAGCAGCGGACGAAGGTTCGTCTGCCCCCAAATCGCCAAAGGACATCTTGGATTTCCTTCTTAAACCAGGAAAGACTGAAGAAGAAGAAGAAGCCATGAGGATGGCTGCTTGTAAGTTCCTGGTGGGTTCCAGCAAGAATGTTCTCAACTTTTTTACTGATCATGTTTTTGATAAGGACGGTAGTGGCCCGCGTCCCAATTTTGAGAAGGATGATAGTGACCTTCCTTGATATTATGTACTATCATTCATGATGAAATAAAATTGAATTTTATTTATGAACTTTGTTTGATGATTACAAGCAATGTCTGTTACATTTATACATAATACTTTTTGAGGAACTTGTCATTGATAGGCATCATTGCAACTCGACCGTCTAGCTCTGTGAGTTGATAGGCTCCATTTGAGAAGACTTTGCTCACGATATATGGCCCTTCCTACTTCGCATCGAACTTGCCCTTGCTCGAGTGAGTCATAGTCATAGGACGTCTGACGGTTAGAACAAGCTCTCCTTTCTGAAAGGCTCTGACTTTAACTTTGCGGTTGAAAGTCTTTGAGATGCAGGCTTGGTATAACTCAATATGCTATTGAGCCATTAACCGCTTCTCATCGAGCGCCTCTAATTCTTGCCGTCGAAGAAGGTCATTGTTCTCTGTCGTGAGTTCGTTGGCGATGGCAATCCTCAAAGACGGAATTTAGAGTTCCAGGGGTAGAACTGCTTCACAGCCGTACACCAAAGAAAAGGGTGTACAGCCTGTAGGGTTGCGGACCGTAGTACGGTAGGCCCAAAGACATTCTCCAAGCTTTTCACTCCAGTTTCGTTTGTTAGTAGACACAAACATCTTGAGGAGCTTGATGATAGTCTTGTTGAAAGCTTCAGCTAAGCCATTAGCAGCAGGATTGTAGGCTGTCGAAGCGACATTGTCAATCCGGTGATCGTCACAGAACCTTGTGAACTTTTGGCTGATGAATTGGGGTCCGTTGTCATGAATGATCCTTCGAGGTACACCAAATCTATAAATGACATGGTGTTTGACGAAGTTGATGACACTGCTGGTCTTGACTTCAGCCAATGGTATAGCTTCGGCCCACTTGGAGAAATAGTCGGTTATTGCCAGTATGAACCGATGTCCTCTAGAAGAAGGAGGATTGATGGGACCTATGATGTCCATGCCCCAAGCTTCAAAAGGCCAGGAAGCAGCAGTCGGATGAAGGAATTCAGACGGTTGATGAATGAAATCTGCATGGATCTGACAAGCTCGACATTTTCTTGCATATTCGATAGCATCAGATACCATAGAGGGCCAGTAGTAACCCATGCGTCAGATGCGATCCTGCAGTTTAGGACCGGGTTGGTGTGCTCCACAGACACCGTCGTGAGCTTTACGCAATACTTGCTTCGCTTCATTACCAGCAAGACAGCGCAAGAGTAGACCGTCATAAGTTCGCCGGTAAAAAGTTTTGGTGGTCTGATTGTTGTAGAATCGCAGAGACTGCCGACGAATACTAGTAGCCTCCTTGGGATCTTCAAGAAGTATGTCGTAAACTACGAAGTCGATGAAAGGAGCTCTCCAATCTTCACCGATAACATTGACTTCAGTAAGATTACTGAACTCAATATTACGATTGTTTTCGACGCAGAACAATTCCCGATTAGAGACAACCACCACCTGCTGTCTTTTGATAGGGATGGCTAAAACTGCTGCAAGATTGGCCAAAGCGTCGGCTTCAGTATTGCAAGCTCGGCGTACATATTCGATGAAGAAGGCTTTGAATGATGTAGCCATGTTGATTGCCGCTTCAAAGTAAGGCACTAGATCTTGATGGCGAACTTCATAAGTCCCTCTAACCTGGTTAACAACCAGCTTGGAGTCACCGTATGTCACGACCCGATCCCAAATAATTGGGTCGAACCGGATCATGCCCAGCCTGCACCGTTGTTGAGACGGCGGCAATAAGCTGTTCCATTAGCAGGTAACCACAACAACATCTATATTTGTCACAACTCAATATTTGGGAATTTAAAATTTTATTAAACCTTTAAATAAATACAACGGGAAAGTGAAAGAACTGAATTAAAAGCTGAAATCAAATTACAAAATTCTAAAACAACAAATCTAGAAACAGAAAATCTAGTTAAGCGTTTGGCTCACCGGCCTCAGGTCCTGCGTCCTCCAAAGGGGACTCTGGCAACACCACAGGGTACAGAACTGGGTCATAATAGCTGCTGTATAACAGCTCAGCATCCTCAATATCCCATAAAAATGTATCTCCAGTCAGGAGGGAGCAAAGTACAATTTATGCTAATTTGACAGTTGAAATAATAATAGAATCATGCACTTTTAAACAATTTAGAAATGAACAGTTTTTTAGCAGTAAAACAGTGTGATTTGAATAGGCAATGAATATGACCGGCTTGGGTTTGTTACAGTTCAGATACGGCTTATCCCCGTGTGTATGAGGGGTAAGCTAGTACAGTTCTAAGTTATTTTGGATGTGGTCATACTCATTACACTACTCCCCCAGTCCCAAAACAGTTACAGTAGTTACAGTCAGTGCTCTCAGAGAGAGTTCCGTGTTGCATCGTGGTTTAAACTTGCATTAAAACGATTACTAAATAACTGTAAACTAACACAAAATGTACTTGCCTCAATATGGACTGGACTGGAAAGATTGAAGACTTCGAGATGGGAATTAGGATCGTCCTCGAATTCCTACATTCGAGAAATTGACTCAGAATCCAGGGTTACCAAGCTAACTATGCTAGTTGAAATATCTAATTGTGTCCTAATCAATTTTAATCTTTATTATTAAACACGAACCAAAATGCGTTATAGGTGCGTTGTAATAACGAGGAAAAGATCAACTTAACTTTGTATTTCGGAAAAACTCGTAGTTACCAAATTAATTGATTAAAACTTTGTATTTTCGTATTTATACATATAAAACTAAATTTCTTATTTTAATGAGAAATACATGATCGTTGTTAAATATTAAAATTTGTAAATTTTAATGTGAAAAAACTTTATTAATTTTTATATGAAAATAATTATCTACTTCGATTTACGCGTACGCTAAAAGAACTCGCAAAACCAGCAAATCAACAGAAAATTCTATGCTACCAAATTACAAGTCACAGAGCCAACAACCAACTGGGCTTATGCCCATTACAATTTATTTACATAAATTGAAATAAGACGAAATGGTTGTTAGTTCTAAAATCTTCCTATAATTAATTATGAATAAAATAAATAAAAATAAACTAAATATTTAATGAGTCTCAGATATGGTCCAATCGTCATATAGGCTAATGCTTCAACGTCCGGGCGAAGCCGGTTTCGTTTGCACTTAGCCAGGGCCCATTGACCGATACGGTCGTCGCCCAAAATCCAAAATATTAATATTTTTCCGAAATCCATTTTAAAATTATTTTTAAAATATAATTAAATTTAAGGAAAATTCGGCAGCATTTCCTCTATTTTTGGTCAACCCAAAAACTGGGAAAGTGTGCCAATATTTTCCTGCAAAATCCCAAACCAGGAAATCCCAAAATATATATATATATATCAAAATAACCACAATTATTCTCAATATTAATTTGGAACAACCCGAAACGAATTCGGGAGCCCGAAACCAACCCAAAAACCACAGCACAATTCGGAAATATATCCGAAAAACCAAATTATCCAGAAAACCATTTCCGAACGTTTCGAAACTACGACGTCGCTAAAAACCGAATTCCCGGAAGGAAATCGGGGACCAATCTCATCATAGACAAAATGAAAATGGGACGAGACAGGGGTTATACCTTGGGTTGCTCGACTAGAGCTCTCAGATGCAAGTTTATAGAAATAAAGGAATCCGAACTGCAACAGAAAACCCGAGACTCTGCTGGACTGGAGCTGGGAAAGCTCGGGACAGTGCTGGACTCGGATCCGCGGAACAGCGGGTCACCGGAAAGCGGGACAGACTTGGTGTTCGACTAGGGAACGCCCAAACTCGGGAGAACCAGGGAGAAGGCGGGGTGGTTCGCTGGCTCGGCGAAGCTCGGCGCTGGTCGGGAGGGACGGCCACGGGCGGAGGTGGCCCGCCGGAAGACGCGCATACGGGGGCGCGGGATGGCACGCGGCGGAGCGCCGGTACCGGCGAAGGGGGTCGGGCACGGGTGTTGGCTGGAGGAGGCCGGCGGAGGAGGTCCGGCGCTGGAGGCGCCGCGGAAGGCCGGGCTGCGGTGGCGTGCCGGGGTCAGGGGTCCGGGGCGTCGGGACCGAGAGGAGCTCGGGCGAAGGCCGAGGCGCCGGGGGTCGACTGGGTGCTCGGGTGGTTCGTGAGTGAGAGAAAGGAAAAAGGATGAAGTGTGAGTAGTGGGGAGTTTGTAATGGTTTCTCCTCTGGAGAAAATAAGGGGAAGGATGAAGTGTGAGTAGTGGGGAGTTGGTGGTGTTAGTTTAAGAAGGAGGGGAAGTTACTGACTTGTGGTGAAGAGAAAAAGATAGATGCTATAGAATAGGATAGGGTGGGGTGGGCTGGTTTGGTCGTGGGGTAGAATAGGTTTTAGTTTTTTTTTAAAAAAAGAGAAAAGAAAGGAATCAGGATTCAAAAGAAAGGGTTCCAAAATGGGTCTGGGTTTCGGGAACTAGTCCGGCTCGGGTCAGGTCAGCACTCAAAAATCCACTTTTAATTTTTGAAATAAATTTTAAACTCACAAATAATACTAATAATAATAGCAATAATATTATAATACTAATAATAATAACATTTACAAAAGCTGGGTTTCACAATCTTCCCTCCTTAGAAAATTTCGTCCTCGAAATTAAAGACAGGGTTAGGGGTTACCTTAAGTCTCAAACAAGTACGGGTACTGCACCCGTAACTCAGGTCTAACAATAAGAATTTCCAAGGCAATCGTGGATGAGACGGTTTAGGGACAAGTTTCATTTATGATATCATCCATGCAGAAAAATACAAAGGCGAACCAAAGTACACGAGGTTGATCAGACCATCATGCACCGGTCCTGATTAGACAATATATTAGTGGGTGCACCCAATAAAATACTGTCATGATCAAGCTTGATAAAGAGATAGCTTGCAAAACTAGGCTAACTTAGCAGCATCAGTCAAGTTTAGAACGAAAAGATAAGAAATAGGAGTTTATGCGATGGCTCAAATTTCTGATCTTCTTCTCACCTCTGACTACGCTTGCTACTGGTTTCTCTGGCACTGAAAGGTTGAGTCCAATCTTCAGCTCTGAATTATCCAAAATATGACTCGGATCCGGAATGTAGCGTTTGAGCTATGATACGTAGAAGATGTTGTACATACTCTCAAGATTAGCTGGTAGAGCTAACCGGTACGCTACTTTTCCAACTCGTCTTAAAACTTCAAATGTCCCGATGTATCGGCCTCAATTTCCCAGCTCCGTCAAAACTGATCGTTCCTCTGGTAGGAGAAAACTTCACAAAAATGCTATCTCCTTCTTCAAACTCCACTGGTCGACGACTACTGTCAACCCAATGCTTCTGTCTGTCTTGGGCAATCCTGAGCTTGTCTCTGATCATTCTCACCTTCTCTGCTGCATCGGTCACCTTCTCGGGTCCAAGTAACGCTCGTTCTCCGACGTCATCCCAAACAAGTGGAGTGCGGCAACGACGTCCATAGAGTGCCTCGAACGGTGTCATACCGATACTAGCTTGGTAGCTGTTGTTGTAGGAGAATTCTACCAAGTGCAAATGGTCTTCCCAAGACCCTCCTAATTCCAAGACGCAGGATCTCAGCATGTCTTCTAGCATCTGTATTGTTCTCTCTGATTGCCCGTCAGTCGGAACTCCATGAATCCGGTAGGTGTGCCGTATGTACAGTGCTGCCAACTTCTCGATGGATAGACCAACCTTGAAGGGGATAAAGTGAGCTGACTTCGTCAGTCGGTCCACGATAACCCAAATGGCATCCTTCCCTCCTTGGGATCGAGATAGTCCCGACACAAAATCCATCATTATGTGCTCCTATTTCTACTCCGGAATGTCAAGCGGCTGCAATAGTCCTGCTGGTCTCTGCCTGCTAGCCTTCACTTGTTGACAAATTAAACATCTAGCAACATACCTGGCCACGTCTTTCTTCATTCCAAACCACTAAACAATGGTACGCATATCCCGATATATTTTGTTGGCTCCAGGATGTATGGAATACTGCGACTGGTTCACTTCTTGCATCAGCTCGTTCCTCAGTTCGCCAGTTGGTACACAAAGCCTCGTACCATTCTTCAGCGCTCCGTCACTAGCGATTGAGAATCCTTCAAGTGTTCCTGCCAGCACTTGATCTCTAAGTTTGCAAAGTGTCTCGTCTTGAAACTGCGTCTCCTTGATTTTGTCCATCAGACTCGAGCTCACTTGCAACTTCATCAATAATGGATCAGCATCCAGCTCCTTCCTTCCAGGCAGTATAATCTCCAGTCCAAGCTTCTCTATGTCCTCTAGCAGGTGCCGCTCCTTGGTCAAAAACATCGCCATAGGGTATCGACTAAGTGCATCCGCGACCACATTAGCCTTACCCGGGTGGTACTGTAGATCGATGTCAAAATCCTTCATCAGCTCCAGCCATCTTCCTTGCCTCATGTTCAGCTCCTTCTAAGTAAAATCATACTTGTGGTCTGTAAATATTTCCACTCTCTCTCCATAAAGGTAATGCTTCCATAGCTTCAATACAAATATCACCGCTGCAAGCTCCAAATCATGTGTGGGATAGTTCTTCTCATGAGTCCGTAATTGTCTAGATGCATAAGCAATCACTTTTCCATGTTGTTGAAGAACGCAACCCAGTCCTTTACCTGAGGCATCACTGTAGATTGAGAAACCACCAGTTCCTGCGGGTAGCGCAAGGATTGGTGCAGTGGTAAGTCTCTTCTTCAGCTCCTCGAATGATGCCTGGCAATCTTTCGTCTAGATGAACTCTTCATTCTTCCGAGTGAGCTTCGTCATCGGCTCAGCAATTCTGGAAAAACCCTTCACGAACTTCCGGTAGTAGCCAGCCAAGCCCAAGAAACTCCTGATTTCAGCAACTGAGCTTGGGGTAGACCACTTCTCAACAGCGGCTATCTTCTTCGGATCCACCGAAATTCCTTCTTCTGTGACAACAAGGCCAAGAAAATCCACCTTGTCTAGAAAGAATTCACACTTGGAAAGCTTACCATACAGCTTCTCCTTCCTCAAAGTTTCTAGAACTTTTCTGAGGTGCTCTTCGTGCTCCTCTTCCGTCTTTGAATAGATCAGAATGTCATCGATGAAGACTACGACAATTGATCTAGGTATTCATGGAAAACCTTGTTCATAAGGTTCATGAACACCGCAGGAGCATTCGTCAGTCCAAACGACATGACCAAGAATTCAAACTGCCCATACTTCGTGTTGAATGCCGTCTTGGGAATATCTTCCTTCCTGACCCTGATCTGGTGGTAGCCAGATCTAAGATCAATCTTCGAAAACACCTTGGCTCCGCTCAATAGATCAAATAGGTCATCGATCCAGGGCAGAGGGTACTTGTTCTTAATGGTGATATTGTTCAGCGCCCGGTAGTCGATGCACATCCGTACTATTCTGTCCTTCTTGAGCACAAACATGACAGGTGCTCCCCAGGGTGAAGCTCCGTCTCGAATGAATCCCAGAGCCTTCAGTTCATTGATCTGGTCCTTCATCTCTTTGGCCTCCTTCAGGTTGACTCTGTAGTATCCTTTAGAAATAGGGGAGAGCCGGGGACTAGGTCAATAATGAACTCTATGTCTAGATCTGGGGTAATTCGGGAAGACTATCAGGGAAAACATCTACCATAAAGGTGTAACTAAGAAGTTTATTCATATGGAGAATTACAGCAAAAACTCTTATGGTTGATCTAATGACATCCTGTTACAACTTCTTATGACAATAAATAATGCTATTCAGCAATCCTAGGTACTAATCTTCATGGTTCTGGCTCTTGCATGAGCAGTCTCTAACTGCTTCCTCTTCTATGAACCTCGAGTCTACATCATGCCTTATAGTAGGAGGCAAGGTCTGCTGGATAGAAAGAGTCCCTAGGTTGTGGCCTACAGGTGTTGCTGGAATATATGCTCTGGTTTGATGGAAAGATAAGGGGCAGTCCTTTACCCGATGTTCAGCAGATCCACATGCCAAACATTGTCCCAATCTCTTGCGGCAACTAACGGCCTGATGTCCAGGCCTCTTGCAGTAGTCACAAACCAAAAGCCTCTTACGACAAGACTGCCGAAAAGTAGAGTACTTGATAGGGTCCAAATATCTTCTATATTCAGGGGTATCCCTCCTAGGACGAGGTTCCGCTCCAACTTGGTTGGAGATAGCTAAGGCTACATCATTGACGTTCTTCATGACTTCTCTCGTGATATCCATCTGTTCCTGCTGGGCTTCAGCTTGAGCCTTCTGGGACTCCAGGATTTCTTGAAATAGGGCAACCATTTGGGAGGTGTTCACTGGTACTGGGGGAGCATCAGGAATGGGTACTTCCCCAAGGAAATGCAGCTCAGTTTGAGAAGAGGTAGGATCTGCCGGTGTAGTAGAAACTTTACTGGATGCATTGTGGGGACGGTCAATCAGCTGCGAGGGAATAAACCCTGGACTTGGTTGAGGAGATGGGGTATGATCCGGAGATGACACCTCATCGCCAGCAGGATTGGTCTTGTCAATGGCCATTCTCTGGAAGGTTTAGGATGCACACATAATCAAGGTAGCCTACCAGTCTATAATCAAACAAAAATATTTATTTATATATAATTCGGACCTATGTTATGACAAATCAATGTTCTAGTGTTCTAATTGTTTCTAGGTATGTTTTCCTAAGTTGTTGTTCAGGACCTGTATGGGCCACCACTAAAAACATGTCACGACCCGATCCCAAATAATTGGGTCGAACCGGATCATGCCCAACATGCACCGTTGTTGAGACGGCGGCAGTAAGCTGTTCCATTAGCAGGTAACCACAACAACATCTATATTTGTCACAACTCAATATTCAAGAATTTAAAATTTTATTAAACCTTTAAATAAATACAACGGGAAAGTGAAAGAACTGAATTAAAAGCTGAAATCAAATTACAAAATTCTAAAACAACAAATCTAGAAACAGAAAATCTAGTTAAGCGTTCGACTCGCCGGCCTCAGGTCCTGCGTCCTCCAAAGGAGACTCTAGCAACACTATAGGGTACAGAACCGGGTCATAATAGCTGCTGTATAACAGCTCAGCATCCTCAATATCCCCTAAAAATGTATCTCCAGTCAGGAGGGAGCAAAGTACAATTTATGCTAATTTGACAGTTGAAATAATAATAGAATCATGCACTTTTAAACAATTTAGAAATGAACAGTTTTCTAGCAGTAAAACAGTGTGATTTGAATAGGCAATGAATATGACCGGCTTGGGTTTGTTACAGTTCAGATACGGCTTATCCCCGTGCGTATGAGGGGTAAGCTAGTACAGTTCTAAGTTATTTTGGATGTGGTCATACTCATTACACTACTCCCCCAGTCCCCAAACAGTTACAGTAGTTACAGTCAGTGCTCTCAGAGAGAGTTCCGTGTTGCATCGTGGTTTAAACTTGCATTAAAACGATTACTAAATAACTGTAAACTAACACAAAATGTACTTGCCTCAATATGGATTGGACTGGAAAGAATGAAGACTTCGAGATGGGAATTAGGATCGTCCTTGAATTCCTACATTCGAGAAATTGATTCAAAATCCAGGGTTACCAAGCTAACTATGCTAGTTGAAATCTCTAATTGTGTCCTAATCAATTTTAATCTTTATTATTAAACACGAACCAAAATGCATTTATAGGTGCGTTGTAATAACGAGGGAAAGATCAACTTAACTTTGTATTTCGGAAAAACTCGTAGTTACCA
Source organism: Iris pallida (assembly GCA_029216955.1). NCBI lineage: Eukaryota > Viridiplantae > Streptophyta > Magnoliopsida > Asparagales > Iridaceae > Iris > Iris pallida. The sequence continues at coordinate 71,849 of JANAVB010037113.1, forward strand.
AATTAATTGATTAAAACTTTGTATTTTCGTATTTATACATATAAAACTAAATTTCTTATTTTAATGAGAAATACATGATCGTTGTTAAATATTAAAACTTGTAAATTTTAATGTGAGAAAACTTTATTAATTTTTATATGAAAATAATTATCTACTTCGATTTATGCGTACGCTAAAAGAACTCGCAAAACCAGCAAATCAACAGAAAATCCTACGCTACCAAATTACAAGTCACAGAGCCAACAACCAACTGGGCTTATGCCCATTACAATTTATTTACATAAATTAAAATAAGACGAAATGGTTGTTAGTTCTAAAATCTTTCTATAATTAATTATGAATAAAATAAATAAAAATAAACTAAATATTTAATGAGTCTCAGATATGGTCCAATCGTCATATAGGCTAATGCCTCAACGTCCGGGCGAAGCCGGTTTCGTTTGCACTTAGCCAGGGCCCATTGACCGATACGGTCGTCGCCCAAAATCCAAAATATTAATATTTTTCCAAAATCCATTTTAAAATCATTTTTAAAATATAATTAAATTTTACGGAAAATCCGGCAGCATTTCCTCTATTTTTGGTCAACCCAAAAACTGGGAAAGTGTGCCAATATTTTCCTGCAAAATCTCAAACCAGGGAATCCCAAAATATATATATCAAAATAACCACAATTATTCTCAATATTAATTTGGAACAACCCGAAACGAATTCGGGAGCCCGAAACCAACCCAAAAACCGCAGCACAATTCGGAAATATATCCGAAAAACCAAATTATCCGAAAAAACCATTTCCGAACGTTTTGAAACTACGACGTCGCTAAAAACCGAATTCCCGGGAGGGAATTGGGGACCAATCTCATCACAGACAAAATAAAAATGGGACGGGACATGGGTTATACCTTGGGTTGCTCGGCTAGAGCTCTCGGATGCAAGTTTATAGAAATAAAGGGATCCGAACTGCAACGGAAAACCCGAGACTCCGCTGGACAGGAGCTGGGAAAGCTCGGGACAGCACTGGACTCGGATCCGCGGAACTGCGGGTCACCGGAAAGCGGGACAGACTTGGAGTTCGACCTGGGCACGCCCAAACTCAGGAGAACCAGGGAGAAGGTGGGGTGGTTCGTTGGCTCGACGAAGCTCGACGCTAGCCGGGAGGGACGGCCACGGGCGGAGATGGCCTGCCGGAAGACGCGCGCGGGGGCGCGGGATGGCACGCGGCGGAGCGCCGGGGCCGACGAAGGGGGTCGGGCGCGGGTGTTGGCTGGAGGAGGCCGGCGGAGGGGGTCCGGCGCTGGTGGCGCCGCTGAAGGCCGGGCTGCGGTGGCGCACCGGGGTCGGGGGTCCGGGGCGTCGGGACCGAGAGGAGCTCGGGCGGAGGCCGAGGTGCCGGGGGTCGGCTGGGTGCTCGGGTGGTTCGTGAGTGAGAGAAAGGGGAAAGGATGAAGTGTGAGTAGTGGGGAGTTTGTGATGGTTTCTCCTCTGGAGAAAATAAGGGGAAGGATGAAGTGTGAGTAGTGGGGAGTTGGTGGTGTTAGTTTAAGAAGGAGGAGAAGTTACTGACTTGTGGTGAAGAGAAAAAGATGGATGCTGTAGAATAGGATAGGGTGGGGTGGGCTGGTTTGGTCGTGGGGTAGATTAGGTTTTAGTTTTTTTTTAAAAAGAGAAAAGAAAGGAATCAGGATTCAAAAGAAAGGGTTCCAAAACGGGTCTGGGTTTCGGGAACTAGTCCGGCTCGGGTCAGGTCAGCACTCAAAAATCTACTTTTAATTTTCGAAATAAATTTTAAACTCACAAATAATACTAATAATAATAGCAATAATATTATAATACTAATAATAATAACATTTACAAAAATTGGGTTTCACACCGTAGACTTCAAGATACTCAACGTCAAGTTGTTTGGCTAGCTGAAGGCCAATGAGTAGAGTATTGTATTCAGCTATATTGTTGGAGCAAGGCTCATCTAGGGAGTATGCTCTTTGAATAGCTGACCCGTCTGGAGAAATAAGGACAACTCCGACTCCTGCGACAATGGCACCATTGGGTCCAATCCTGGATGCACCGTCAAAGAATAGACGCCAAGTAGGAAACTCTTCGGAGATTGTATTAGATTCCAAAGTCTCGTCTGGAATTTCATCATAGAGTTTGGATGTTTCTGGAACAGGAAGAGCTGCTAAGAAATCCGCCAGTGCTTGACCTTTGACAGACTTCTGAGGAACATATACCATGTCATATTGGGCTAGCAGAATAGCCCATGTAGCCAGCCGAGAATTGAGTGTGCTAGGCTTCTTCATCAGTACCCGAAGAGGATTAACTCGGGATATGACATGAATAGTTTGGCCAATGATATAATACCGAGTCTTCTGAACAGCAAACATAAGAGCTAGGCATTCTTTTTCGACCGGACTATAACGGTGTTCAGCACCAATCATAGTACGACTGAGATAGTAGATGGCTTGTTCGTGGCCTTCTTTGTTCTTTTGGGCAAGTAAAGCACCCAATGAATGATCTATAGCACGGACATACATTAAGAACAGTATGCCAGAGATTGGTGGCACCAAGACTGGTGGATTCATGAGATATCGCTTTATGTCATCAAATGCTCGTTGACATTCTTCCGTCCAAACGAAAGATACACCCTTCTTCATTAGTTGAGTGAATGGTCTGCAGCGTCCAGACAGATTCGAAATAAATCTCCTGATGTACGCAAGTCGACCTTGGAATCCTCGTAGCTCTTTTAGGTTGCGTGGAGGACGCATCTCTTGAATGGCTTTGATCTTCTCGGGATCCACGTGTATACCCTTAGAGGTAATAACGAAGCCGAGAAATTTGCCACTAGAGACACCCAAGAATGACTTGGTGGGATTCATTTTGAGTTGATGTTGGCGCATGAGGTTGAAGATAGTTCTTAAGTCTTGGATGTGATCTTCCTTTAGACGACTTTTGACAGCGATATCGTCGACGTAGCATTCAACAGTCTTGCGAAGGTGATCTCGAAAGATGGTACTCATGGCTCGTTAGTAAGTTGCACCAGCGTTCTTGAGACCAAATGGCATTACAGTATTGCAGTAGACTCCACGAAGAGTGCGGAAAGAAGTGTGTTTTTCGTCTTCAGGATTCATCCGAATCTGATTGTATCCGGAGAATCCGTCCATGAAAGATATTCTTTTGAACCCACAGGTATTGTCAATCATGACGTCCGTGATAGGGAGAGGAAATTCATCTTTTGGACATGCTTCATTAAGATCCCGAAAGTCGATGCAGACTCAAACTTTACCGATTTTCTTTAGAACTGGGACGACATTGGCTACCCAATCAGGATGTTGCTCTTCTCGAATAAAGCCACAAGCGATGAGCTTCTTGACTTCATCGTCAATTGCGTCCATCATTTCTGGCTTGAAGCGCCGTTGTTGCTGTTTGACCGGTTTTGTATTTGGCAGAATGTTCAATTTGTGAGTAGCAACTTTGGGATCTAGACCTGGCATGTCTTCATAGCTCCAGGCAAAGACGTCAATGTATTCTTGAATAAGAAGAATTAATTCTTGCTTATCTGCTTCTGGAAGGTTCTTACTGATGAATATTGGACGAGGTGACCCGCTCTCTCCTACATCAATTTGAACTAATTGATCTCCAGTAGGAGGTTCCCTTTGTTCGAATCGGAGTTCCCATTGGGTATCCATTCGTTGAGCTCAAGGATCTGTTTCGGGACTTTCTTTAACATCCTCATCATAACCTTCTAGAAGTTCGACGGAGACCATGTTAGAAGATACAGTCAATCGATGAACTTGACCGATGCTGGTGTCAGAATCCCATGATCTGGAATCAGAAGAGTTAGAGCGCTCCTCGCTATCGGATTCAGAGGCTGCTGGGGATAATACTGGAGGTGAAGAATATCCTAGACCTCTTTTGGTCCTGCTGTAGTATATCTCTGACTTTCCTTTCGGAACAGCCGTACGGATAGGAGTTCTTCTACCCTTACCGTAGTTGAGGCCATTCTTGAAGTCATAACCCATCTTTCGGATAATATCTTTTGATTGCTGACTGTAACGACGGAGTTGAAGATGTCCCATATCATTACTTTTGCTATCATCCGTATAGCTGAATTGTTGTTCCGGTCCTTTACTAAAAAGTATTGGACTCTCGCCTTTCTTACGAGCGAGAACAATATGATATGAATCCTTTGGGTGTTCAAATAAGACTTCTGTTTGAAGAGATTGTACAACTCCCATCGTAAATGATTGAAAGCTATCTAACATATCCAAATAGCACTTAGCATGATAAATGACATCAGTATACTGGAAAGTAGATACTTTTTCATTGATTTATACATTTGTATTTACAGTAGGACCTTTAGCCTTAGCAGGCTTGGTCAAATTGATTACAAGAGGGGAAGAAGAAGAACGTACAGGAAGATTGGCTTTGTTACGACGGAGGTCGATAACAAGCGGCTCAGAGGAGGTGAGCTCCCTTTTATCCTTGTTATGAGATAAATCAATAACAAGTGGCTCGGAAGAGGTGAGCTGCCCTTTTTTCTTGTTACGACGTAAGTCTATAACAAGTGGCTCAGAAGAGGTGAGCTCCCTTTGATCCTGATCATCATCAGTTGGTTGCTTCTGGACTGGCAAGTGAATAGCCAGTGGCTTGGAAGACTGAGGACGAGAAACACGCCCTTTTATAGGTATAATGAGGGTGTCATTAGGCACTGCTTCTTGCTCTTCTTCAGTGTCCAGAGACAGTACTACCTTCATGAACTCATCCTTGTACATACGAGCATCGTTGCAGTATGCTTCGACACCTTTGAAAGGATAGAGATCAGCAACCTCCTTTTGTATCTCTCCATTGTCATCGACATATTTGAAACATTGATGGAGAGTCGAAGGAACAATGTTATGCTCATGCAGGAATGGTCTTCCCAACAAAGCATTGTAAGAACAACCATGATTGTCAATGATATAGAAGGTCACCTTTGTACAAAGATTGCCTATTTGGAGTTTTAGGCGAATCTTTCCCAGAGGTTCACTCCTTTCTTGATTGAACCCAAGGATGGTGGTGATTGTACTGGAAAGACTATGTACTGGGATCTTCAATGCATCCAACATTGTCTTTGGCATGATGCTGAGAGCAGACCCTGGATCTATCAGAATACGATCTACTTTCATCGAGTCGACATATCCTGTATAGTATAGAGGACGGTCGTGCCTGTTGTCTTCCATCAGCATGTCATCTTGTGTGAAAGTTATGTTTGGAATTAACTCTAACACACTATGACAAAGGAGGCAAGAGACTGGTTCTGCTTTCGACTTCTTTAGCAGGGCTAGACAGGTTTCAGCTTGCATGAGAGCCTCACTCAGAGTTTCTCGAGTCTCTTTGGAGAAACGCAAGAGCTCGAAGATGGACAGCCGGGCCGGTGTATTGGCCAACTGAGCCAAGATATCGAAGTTGTAAGGCTTTTCAAGTCCGGAAGGAGATGACTTCTTCAAAGATTTGTCGAAGCAGACTTGTTGTTTGCCTTTGTCAGCTACCGTCGACTTGGGAGGAGTAGACTCTACAACCGGTGAGGATGCAGTAGGAATATCCTCAATGGAAGCAGGCTGTACTGGAGTAGGCTCAGAAGAAGAAGCAGGATTCTCTTGAGCTTCGGGATAATCCTTTAGATAGGCTTTCCCTGATCTGGTGCCCAGCAAGATTTCCTCGTTAACTATGGGGTCAAAAGACACCATATTGCAAGTCTTTGTCTTGCCTTTGGAGCGGTCTTTCTTCTTGGAGGAAGAGAGAAGTTTGAACTCTGAAGCAAGATCCGGATGAATCCACATAATCTCGCCATTGTCAAGAGATAAGGGAACGAGACCTTCACTTCGTGGAGGAGGGAGATTCTCAATCTCAAGAGTAGCTTTGGGGATAGGAATGACACCATGCTGTACCATCTGGGGCAGGAAGTCACCAAATTGAACTGAGACCATGTTTGCGGTAACAGTCTTCTCGTCTTGCTGCAGAGTGATAACACCAGCGTTGACCAGCTCTTGAATTTTGCCTTTGAGCACATAACATGCTCGAGTGGGATGCCCAATGAACCTGTGATAAACACAGTACTTAGGATGATCAGTCTTATCGACTTTATCAGGCTTCTTGGATCTGGGAGCTGGAGCTTATTGCTTTTGATCAAGCAATCAAAGATGCTCACGGTGTCATTCTCGTCAAAAGAGTACTCTACTTTCGGACGAGGTTCCCTTGGTGGAGGTGCTGAAGGAGTAGAAGTGGACGTAGGGGGAGCTACGTTGACCGCCAGAGATTCTTTGTTCTTATTCATCAAGTTGATATTCAAAGTTTCTTTTCCCTTGCGGTTGTTCTGGCGATTACCACCACCCGATGTCTGGTGTTCATCCCGGTCGGGGTTAGACATTTATACCCCTAGTTGCTTGAATTTGTCGGCGCTAACTTCAGCTGCTTTAGCGTTGACAATGAATGATGGCCAGTCTTGGAATTGAGTAGACCCCGTCCACATGCTGATGATAGACAAAAGATTTGCCTTGCAGGTGTCTATGGTGACAGCAGCCGGAGTTCCAGGAGGCATTTTAAAGCTTCCCGGCGGAACCTTTCAATGAAACTCTCAGCAGTTTCATTGTGTCTTTGTTTGATTTTATTGAGGGCTGACATAGTCATGTCGTTGATCCCCTCATAGAATCGTTCCAAGAAGATTTGTTTCAGACCTGAGAAGAAGGTGATACAACCATCGGACAAGCTTCTGTACCAATCGTATGCTATGTCGGCTAAACAGCCAACGAATACTCTGGTAAGAAAAGCGTCATTTGGTTGAAGTTGGACAGTCATAACCTCAAAGTGGTTAATGAACTAACTGGGAGAAGTGCTGCCATCAAACAGCGAAATTGTTGGGATTTTGTACTTGGAGGGAAATGGGACTTCCTTCCATTCAACTGGGTAAGGTTGCTTGATCCCCAACCTCTGCAAGTTGTCCTTCTCCTTGAAGGCCTCGAACTGAGTGTGCAGTAATTTGCAGCTTCATTGGCATCTTCCACTGATGTAGAAGGAGCAGGCTGAGTCACAGTGTTAGGGGGAGGAACAACGTGGTAAGCACTACCTCCAGCACCTGACTGACTGGGTGTAGGTTGGATTTGTACAGGGGGTAATTGAGGAGATGCTACCCCTAGCCCTGTATTGATAGGTACCGACGATGCTATAATTTCTGGATTTACAGGAGGTACGATCGGTGGTACCGTATGCTGGGCCACAATGATGGAATACATATTTGCGACCATTTCAGCCATGGTCTTCAGCTTGTCTTCTAGCGCAGCTATTCGTTGTTCTTGACTAGCTGAACTGGAAGCATCGGGATCTTCAGTGATAACATAAGCTGTCACTTCTCTAGGTACAGTGGAAGACACTGTCTGTTCCGAACTTTCGCTGTATGTATCGTAGTCGGAGAAAGAATCATCTCCTGAGTGGGAAAGAGGAAGATGACCGGAAGGATCTTGAAGATTCCTTTGACCGATTGTGTCTCGGCTTCAGGATCGGGTATGTTGGAATACTCCTTCAGAAGATTCTTGGAGTAGATCCAAATACCGTTGGCTTGGCTTGTGAGGCTTGCCGTGCTTGGAGCACTTTCTACCCCCAATGTCCCGGGAAGTCATGTTGACAGAAGCGTACAGAACTTCGTCTTCATCTTCTGACATAGGTTCAGAGTTTGTAAAGTTCAGACGATCGAAGACAGATCGTCTTGTTGTCTGACAACAACACTTGATGACAACTTTGTGATTACAATGGTGTCCAAGTGGTTGCACTGGAGATGTTGAGATGTTATCCTTTTTTTGCTTGAGGTATTTTCGGAGATCGGGAACAGCAATGGGACGAGAAGAAGTTCGATGGATGTGTTCTTTGATAATATTCGGAACATGGTTCCGGTTCTTCAAATGTTTTGTCCCTTGAGTGTACAAGGAAGTACTCATTTCATTGGCATAGGTGTCCGAATTTTTGATCCTGGAAGTTTGCTTCTGATGCTAGTGGGTCTTCGGTATTGGCTGTTTGCGTTTCACCGAAGTTGGTCGATTGAGATAAGTTCTTAGATCAGCAAACTCACCCCCAGGGGTTTCTGTCTGAGACACCAACAATTTTTCCTATTTTGAACGGGATATCTTGAGAGTTGGGAGATCTTGGAACTCTGCTACCGGAGTAGGCAGAATACCTCTCTGATCAGTACACTTTCCTTTGGCAAGGAGGGAAGAAGAACCCATATGAGAGAGAGTTCTTGTACTGACTGATGCCGAGGCACATTCAGATTGATCTTCTACGGTAAAAACCGAGGAAGACTGAAAAAAGACCAAAGGGCCTTTTCCTTTGTTTTGTGAAGAAGGGTTAGCTAAAGAGCGTTTCCCTCTGTTGTCTTCCAAGTTATGGGACGAGGAAGTTTGAGAAAAGACCAACGGGCCTTTTTCTTTGTTCTGGGGAGGAGGAGGAATAGCCAAAAGACTACCCCCAGTGGATTGTGCAGAAGCAACAGGGTGCTTGAGAAGAGGAGCAGAGCTTTTTCCCTTGCTGTGGGAAGATGAGAGATTAGCCAAAGGGCCATCTCTTTTAGACTGCGCTGGCGCAGTTTGCTCATGGGTTGGAGTAGTCGATGGCGCACTGGCAGGTTGCGCATGAGTAACTCTGGCATAAAGTCTTCTGGCCTCAGTCACAGTGGCTTACGCAGCAGAAGTCTTGTTGCTAGAGTGTTTGGGTTGCACTCTGGTTACTGGAGTGGTAGATTGTGCAGGCAGATTTGCAGCCAACTGCGCCAGAGGAATAGGAGTCTTGCACTTTGACAGAGCAGCATATGAAGTGGTTTGTGCACCGGCAAGGGAAGCAGAATACTGCGCATGAGCAGTAGCAACAGACTGTGCAACAGAGACAACAGTCTTGGGAACAGAGGCAGTAGACTGCGCAGCAGGCTGAGCAGCAGAAGTAGTGTACTGCGTAGCAGTCTTAGGGACCCACACTGGGTGAACTTTGCTCGTGGCAGAAGTTATTGCAGTGCGAGTGGTGGTCCAGGAGTTGATCATCACCTCGTAGGCCGTCTGGTTGACCTTTACAACTAGCGTCTTCTGCGTCTTTCCGATAGACGCAACGTCACATTGAGTTGTCACTTCCTCGTCGGAGGAGAAAGTCGTCCCCAGCAGAGTCGCCATTTTGTTTGCAAAAACAAAAGTTGATCTTTATTTCAACAAACTTTGTAAGAAGATTACAAGAATTCTGGGAAAGTACAACTATAGGAATCCGATCTGAATGACGATCGTTTTATCCCTTGGACGATGTGAACTTTGAAGACGATAGCCTCTGAAGATTACAGCAGCACTTTGGCAAGAACTCCTGATCTCTGGTGATGATTTCTGATATATGTCGGTGATCCCCCCAGGAAGGACTTGAAACTCTATTTATAGAGTTCTGGTTAGTTATTCTGGACTGCGTAAGATGGATTGCGCAGGCATTAGACTGCGCAGACATCAGACTGTGCTAGCAGTTATTTGATCGTGGGCAAACTGTAGTGGACACATGGCATTATTTGATTGAAATGTGCATGATCGTGTACAGACGATTACCATGTAATGAGTCATTGATGGCATGAAGGCCACATGTACTTTGTCAGTTGTCTTGATAGAGTGCGCCACCTGAATTGCGCTGGTTTCAGATTGCGCTGGGCTGGACCGCGCTGCAACGAGTCTGGCCGATTGTGCTGCATGTACAGCTGTCCTCGAGCGCTGTGCTGTACGATAAACGAACAGTTTCTTCGTTCTCCGTGCTGTCAGTTGTCAGAAGATCTGATTCTCTGTCAGGTACTGATGACGAGGCCACGTCAGCCTGTGCACTTGGATGAGTGCGTAGTTCAGCCTGCGCAATCGAGTTGTTACGCAATCTGTCTCCTGCACAGTTCACTTGAAGGATGCACAATTTGATTTTCATGACTTCTTTGATGGGTGCAACTTGATTTTTAGGACCTACAATGCGGCTAGGGAACCTAAGCCCATGCGGTTGGGATCCAAACTCATGCGGCGGGAATAGTGAAATCTCATGCGGCTGGGATAGCACGGGCCTATGCGGCTGCGGGTGAACTGAGTCCATGCGGCTCAGAATCACAAGTCTTATGCGGCTTGAAAAGAATAAAGTCTAATGCGGCTCGGGCTATAAAGTCTCATGCGGCTGGGAGCAAATAAGCCCATGCGGCTGAGAAGACGTGCGCCTATGCGGCTAAGAAGATGTGCGCCTATGCGGCTACGATAAGTTCAATGCCTTATGCGGCTCAAACTCCATGCGGCCAGGACCCTCATGCGGCCAGCACTTCATGCGGCCAGGATACTCATGCGGCCAGCATTTCATGCGGCCAGGATACTCATGCGGCCAGCATTTCATGCGGCCAGGATACTCATGCGACCAGCACTTTAGATGGTTCATGCGACGGAAAAGCGCCATGCGGCTCAGGAATGCCACGTGGCTGGGAAAATCATATACGGCTAGAAAGACTCGCCGCATGAAAAACTCATGCGGTCAAGCACTGTTCTTCTTCTCCATTTTCTGAGAAGAAGAACCATGGGAAGCCATTGCTTCCAAGCTCTTCAAATCCTTCATTCCAAGTCCAAATCTGGACTTTTTATAGGTCAAAATGGGGTAGAACGAAATTTCCTACAACATGGAACCATCAAAACTTGAAAACAATAAAGTTACTAGATCAAAACCTAAAAAATCCGCAAATACAACAAACTTAGATCTGCAAGAAATGAACCATGAAAATTAAAAATGCTAAATACTAAAGAGACTTAGAATCAGGTAAGGAAGATGATGGAACAATAATAATGGGTTCCATCATGAAGCAAGTTGGCACTTTTCTATGCGGCTAGGTAGGTGGGGGAGAGTTTATGAGGAAAAAGAAGAGTAATGGTGAAGTAATGAAGAGAGAGAATGGGGATGGGGCTTTAAATGAAGGGGTGATGGTAGGTGAGGGTTTGTTTCGGTTCATGATGAACCAATATAATTGAACCAATCCAAGCCGAACCCAAAGCAAAGCTAAAGCAGAGTATAAAAGCAGAAAGTAAAATACAGAAAATAAAATTGCAGGAAATTAATTAACATAAAATTAAAGGAATTTAAATACAGAACAATACATGATAAATATTAAATAAATACATTTAAGCAGTACACGTATTAAAATACGTATTCTGGGAACGAGAAGTGACATCTCTACCCTCCTTAAAAAAATTCTGTCCCCGGAATTTCAATTCCAAGCAGGATAGAAATATCAAAGCTAAACTAATCTAAGTATAAGTAAATTGAGTAAGCAATCATTCTACAACGTCAATAGCAAGTAACATATCTATTTTTAATAATCCAAGACTTCAAGTAATTCTACTCATAAGGTGACAAGCATGAGGAGTTAAGACAATCAAGGTATACAGAAAGAAATATACCTTGTGAGTCAAACAGGTGCGGATACCGTGATCGGATATCATCCTCACATTTCCACGTTGACTCCCCTAAAGAGTGATGACCCCAAGCAACCCGGACAAGGCTAATTGTTCGGTTCTTGAGTATCTTCTCTCTTCGGTCCAAAATAGACACAGGATATTCCTCGTAAGACAGGTTGGTACCAATAACCAGCTCAGAATGATCAAGGATATGGCTTGGGTCCGATACATACCTTTGCAACTGAGATACATGAAACACGTCATGCACCTCTCGTAACGAAGGTGGAAGAGATAAACGATAAGCAACATCACCTATCCTATCAAGGATAGCAAATGGGCCTACGTATCGCGGACTCAATTTCCCGCAAACGCTAAATCTAATGATCCTACGGGTAGGTGAGATCCGCAAGAACATGTGGTCCCCAACAGAAAACTCTAGCGGCCTACAATGCTGGTCCACCCAATGACGATGTCGATCCTGCGCAACTCGAAGTCGCTCTCTAATTCCCTTAACCACTTCAACTGTCTGGACAATCATTTCTGGGCCTAGCATCTTCCTCTCCCCGATATCATCCCATGCTAGTGGCGACCTACACTTCTTACGATATAGTGCTTCAAATGGCGCCATCTGGATACTGGCTTGATAACTGTTGTTATATGAAAAAATCGACTAAGTGTAGGTAGCTTTCCCAAGACCCTCCAAAATCTAGGATGCAAGCTCGCAACATATCTTCAAAAGTTTGAATTGTTCTTTCTGATTGCCCGTCCGTCTGGGGATGGTAAGCCATGCTAAATCTTAACTTGGTGCCCAGACTATGATGTAAGCTCTTCCAGAAATGTGATGTAAAGCGGGTATCTCTATCTGGCACAATACTGACAGGGACTCCATGCTGCCTGACTATCTGCTGCATATACAACTCTGCCAACTTTTCTGTAGATTTCCCTACTCTGAAAGGAAGAAAGTGTGCCACCTTTGTAAGCCGATCTACTATCACCCAAATAGCATCTTTACCACTTGGTGATCTCGGTAAACCGGTCACAAAGTCCATTGTGATGTGTTCCCACTTCCATTCCGGGATAGGAAGCGGTTGTAATAATCCAGCTGGCCTTTGCTGTTCTGCCTTCACTTGCTGACATACCAAGCAACGGGAAACGAATCTAGCTATCTCCCTCTTCATCCCGTTCCACCAGAAGTGCTGCTTGATATCTTGGTACATCTTGGTCCCTCCAGGGTGTATATAATACTGAGAACTGTGAGCTTCTGCCATAACCTCATGTCTAATATCTCCACTAGGCACACATAGACGTGATCCAAACCTAAGTGTACCATTCGTATGAATCCTCATCTCTTTTCTGAGTCCTGACTCATATTCTGCCCTAAGCTTCTGAATCCTTGGGTCCTGTGCCTGAGCTACCTTGATCCTATCTACCAAGTCAGATTGAACTTGTAGACTTGCCAGAATTCCTATATCGCTAGAAAGTACGACTTTGATGTCCATCTTCTGCGTTGTCAACATAAATGCGCTACCTCTCCTGCTGAGAGCATCTGCTACCACATTAGCCTTGCCTGGATGATACTGAAGCTCCACGTCGTAATCCTTGATCAACTCCAACCATCTTCTCTGCCTCATGTTCAGTTCCTTCTGAGTAAAGATGTACTTCAGACTTTTGTGGTCTGTGTACATGTCCACTCGATCACCATATAAGTAATGCCTCCATAGCTTCAAAGCAAATACTACTGCTGCCAACTCCAAGTCATAAGTTGGATAATTCTTTTCGTGGTCCCGAAGCTGCCTAGATGCATACGCTATCACATTTCCATGCTGCATGAGGACGCACCCAAGTCCTTTACCTGACGTATCACAATATACAGTAAAACCTCTGGGTCCAACTGGTAATATAAGAATAGGCGCTGATATCAACTTCTGCTTCAGATTCTCAAATGATGCCTGACATTCTGTCGACCAGACGAATGGTATATCCTTCCGGGTCAAGCGGGTCATGGGTGCTGAAAGCCTTGCAAAGTCTGCTACGAATCTCCTGTAATATCCTGCCAATCCCAAGAAACTCCGCACATCTGCTACGGTCTTGGGTACTGGCCAACTCTCTATTACTTCTATCTTCTTGGGATCCACTGCTACTCCAGTGCCTGATATGATGTGACCCAAGAATGAAATGTGATCCATCTAGAACTCACACTTGCTAAGCTTGGCATACAACTGGTTCTCTCTCAGAACCTGTAACACTTTCCTGAGGTGGTCTTCATGCTCCTCTTCACTGGCAGAGTATACAAGAATGTCGTCAAGAAACACAACGACAAACTGATCTAAGTATGGCATAAAGATACGGTTTATCAAATCCATAAATATTGTTGGAGCATTGGTCAAACCAAACGACATTACCAAGAATTCGTAATGCCCATACTTCGACCTGAATGCTGACTTGGGAATATCTTCCTTCCGAACCCTCACTTGATGATACCCTAAACGAATATTTATCTTGGAGAAAACTCTACCTCTGCTCAACTGATCAAACAAGTCGTCGATCCTGGGTAGTGGGTACTTGTTCTTTACTGTTGTCGCGTTAAGCTTCTTGTAATCGATGCACAATCTGGATGACCCATCCTTCTTCCCCACAAGTACCACTAGTACTGCCCATGGTGATATGCTAGATTGGATGAACTTCTTCTCCTTCAGTTCCTCTATGTGCTGATATACCTTGACCTGCTCTGAATCCGCCATTCTGTAAACTCGATCTGATATCGGTTTAGTTTCCGGTGCCAATTCTATACTGAACTCAATATCTCTAACCGGTGGTAGACCTGGAAGTTCTTCAGGAAATACGTCTAGAAAATCTTCAACTACCTTCGGAACTAGAACTTCTTCCATTGCCGTTACTACTCCCTGCTCTTGGTGAGTTGCCACTGATCTGACTATGGTGAATCTTTTAATGCCTGGAATGTCAAAAGATACACTCCCTTTACGAAAATCTATTGTTGTATGACTGTCTTTTAGCCAGTCCATGCCTAAGATAACGTCGAAATTTTTAACAGGAAATTTTATCAACCGGGCGGGTAGGGAATGCCCGTAAACTACAACGCTACATGCTAGAATAACTCTACTAACTCCTACGAGCCCATTACCAGTGAGTATATTCAACCTCCCTGGCAATGCCTCGAATTCTATTCCTAGTCGTGTTGTAAATTGTGCAGATATAAATGAGTGTGATGCACCCGAATCAAACAATGCTACTGCGGGATATGAGGCGACGAGAATGTTACCTGCCACAACATCTTCCGATGCCAATGTCTCTTCCAAGGACAGAGTGAATGCCTGCCCTCTACCTCCTTGTTGGTTCCCATGCTGCGGTCTAGCCTGGTACTGCTGCTGGCCCCTGTCTTGATGATGCTGGGGTGGTCTATGCTGTTGTTGCTGCATCGGCGGTCCCTGCTGCCGAAACATCTGAGCTTGCGACATGAACGGGCGCTGTGCCAACGGTCTCACTGCCACCGCTGGTCCTTGATACTGTCCTGCCCCTGGTGCTGGCAGAGCAGGAAATTGTTGTACGGGTCCTCCTGACCTCGAATTCATGGGACAGGTGGTAACCCGATGATCTGGATTTCCATATATTAAACACAGTCCATTCAATGTCCGACACACATCCCTAGTGTGCCCTACCTTCC
This sequence comes from Iris pallida, assembly GCA_029216955.1. NCBI lineage: Eukaryota > Viridiplantae > Streptophyta > Magnoliopsida > Asparagales > Iridaceae > Iris > Iris pallida. Next base: position 86,981 of record JANAVB010037113.1, read on the forward strand.
CACAATAAGTGCAGCCCGCTGGGGGTTGCTGGTTCTTCCTCTGTTGCTGTTGCTACTGCCTTGGTGGTGGTGCTGGCCCTCGCATTGCCACATCGTGAATGCGAATGCCAAGGGACGGTGCTATTGTTCGGGGCGCTACTCCCCCTCCTCCTTCAATCTAACTGTGCGATCTCTTCTGACCTCCAGTCCTTGCCGTGATCCTCTGAATGGTGATCTCATGCCTTCGGGTTGCCGTCAATACTTCGTCAAAAGTCTGATAATTGTGCCCCTCTATTAATTGCAAGAGCTCAAGATGAAACCCTTGCTGAAATCTCATAGCCCTCTGGCTCTCCATTGCTACCATCTCTGGGGTGAACCTACTCAATCTGCAGAACTCCGCTGCATAAGCATCTACTGTCTTGCTGGCCTGCTTGAGGTTGATAAACTTCTGTTATAGCTCAAACTGCGCCACACAACTCCATAGTACTTGGTCTTGAACCTTGCAGTAAAATCGTCCCAAGCAACAGGACGTCTGATGCCAACTTCCTCTGATTTCCACCAATCACGTGCGAGATCCTGAAGTAACAACTTCACCTGATCCACACGTTCTTTTGCTGGTACCTTAGCTGTCGTCAGAATAGCCTCAATATCCTTAAGCCATGCATTTGCTGAGATGGCATCCTCCGTGCCCTCGAAACGGCGGGGGTTGAACTTGCAAAACCTGGCTGATGCTCCTGAATCTGTCCTCGCTCCTCTTTTCAAAGCCGTCTGCAATCCTTGGTTGAGTAGTACGTTCTGCTCTTGCAACTGAGCGTGCATGCGCTGCTGGGCTAACATCTGATGTTACTGAGTAGCCATCATCCCCCTCATGATCTCCGGAAGGGCTAGTGTGTCCACTTCCACAGGGGTAGGTGGGACTGTTGGTGGTGGTGGAACCTCCGGATACTGTGATCCAGCTGCTGCTTCCACTATCACTTCTTCTTGGATAGTCTCTTGAAGTAGTTCTGGCCCTTGTAGCTGACCAACCTGGTCAGGTTGCCCATGTTGCCCTTGTTGCTGCTGTCCAATTCTGACAGATACAGACGAGGTCCCCTAAGAAAAGGGACAAACGAATAATCAAACGACCGGACATCAAAGATCAATGAAGTCAAGGATACCAGAATGTCAAGCTAGGGTTGAGAACAACGAATCATGAGATCAAGGAGGAACATGTGTGATTGAGACATCCTATAAATCAAAACACCCCATAAGTCTGAAATCAGTCCTGCATGGGCCACCACTAAAACCTTGTCACGCCCCAGAACCAGAATACTGGAGAGCGGGGGATGACTCAGCCAGCTACGTATTACGGGTAGATAAATACCGTATAATACGATCAATGCTGTCTAACAAGACGAGGGGGTGCATACTACATGAAAGTCTCACTATGGTCACTTCACATCCATTGTCTCAATCATTCAAACAAGAAACAGAAATAGAGAAAATATAAGATAAAGCAGTAAGGCATCCCAAATGCTCAGTTAAAATGTTCTTGATATCTAGCTTTACGAAACATAGCCAGATGATGTAACAAGTATGCACAATTGTTATCAGCTACAGTCTGACTTAGTTAAAATTATGTAAAAGTAAGTATAAGACAATTCGACTAACATGTCGGTGCCAAACGATAAAGTATAAAGTAAGTAACAAAACGAGCGGGGAAGTAAGGAACCCACTCGAGTCCTCCTGCGATCATTCCTCTAGTATTAACCATCTTGGAGGTGAAAGTAAGCTGAGTCCTCGGGGACTGGCTCTAAATCTGGCCATGCAAAACCAGAGAGGTTAGACCTCTAATAGCAAGTACCGCAAGGGAGCAGATATGAGGAATGAAGCCAGTAATAAGAGAATATGATAATAGATCTCTGCTATCTACTAGAATTCACATAATATCACGATACTTCGAACCAACCTCCCAACCAAACAAGGACAGAAGTTGGCCCGTCATGTCCTGACATTCTGATCATCCCAGATAGGTAACAGAGTAGATACAGTACACAAACAATCAATTTAAAACGGCCATTCAACTACTACGGCTTGCTACGGTGAGTTCCAAGTTATCCAGGAATTATGCAATAAGGATTCCTCAGTTCTTACTATGTGCAAGCAAGGCTAGTCTATCCAGTCAATCAATTATGCCAATCATGAATTAGACGTCCCAGCGGGACGCCCGTCATCAATATACAATATACAATAAATAATATAGGCAGATACCGTACCCTGCCCGTGTGGCAGATTTGCATTATTTGTGGGAACCAACCGGCCTGTCGGACACTTAATAGTCCCAAGGAGTGCTGCCATGTAAGAACTCGGGAATCCATTCTCTCCATGCAATCATTATTTTATTTAACTTAATAGTCTCTACGTTGAGTGAAATCCCATGCCGTGGATCATGGTCATTCAAAATGAGTACTTCCGTACGGGGTATAATATGCACAACTCTACAACGGTACCCGTGCGGTTTAAGTTGTAGGTCTTACATAGCGTAATGCAACAATCAAACTAACCACGGAATAATCATGCCTTGACCATAAAGTACACATGCTACTTTAGTAAGATAAATAAATAAATTGTAACCTGCATGTGCCTGTATGCCAATATTCGGGATCGGCTAATCGATTACAATAGTTCATAATTATTATGAACGTGTCTCATTCATTTCATTCAATAAAATGACTAGCCAGTCTCTTAGTTCCAACAAGAAACACATGATCAATCACAAATCAAAATAATAATTAATGTTAACGTCCAGATAACAATTAAGGTTAATGAATGCCAAGACGATCAGTCAATGTCAATCAATGTCAATTCGGAACAAGGATCAGCCAAAAAAGGCATTAGGGCTAGAGTTCATACGGCCATGAATTTATTGGTTCAAGCGGCTGAAAAAATATGCATATGCGGCTAGGGAACCTAAGCCCATGCGGCTGGGATCCAAACTCATGCGGCAGGAATAGTGAAATCTCACGCGGCTGGGATAGCACGGGCCTATGCGGCTGCGGGTGAACTGAGTCCATGCGGCTCAAAATCGCAAGCCTTATGCGGCTTGAAAAGAATAAAGTCTAATACGGCTCGGGCTATAAAGTCTCATGCGGCTGGAAGCAAATAAGCCCATGCGGGTGAGAAGACGTGCGCCTATGCGGCTAAGAAGATGTGCGCCTATGCGGTTACGATAAGTTCAATGCCTTATGCGGCTCAAACTCCATGCGGCCAGGACCCTCATGCGGCCAGCACTTCATGCGGCCAGGATACTCATGCGGCCAGCATTTCATGCGACCAGGATACTCATGCGGCCAGCACTTTAGATGGTTCATGCGGCGGAAAGAGCCATACGGCTCGGGAATGCCACGCGGCTGGAAAAATCATATGCGGCTAGGAAGACTCGCCGCATGAAAAACTCATGCGGTCAAGCACTGTTCTTCTTCTCCATTTTCTGAGAAAAAGAACCATAGGAAGCCATTGCTTCCAAGCTCTTCAAATCCTTCATTCCAAGTCTAAATCTGGACTTTCCATAGGTCAAAATAGGGTAGAACAAAATTTCCTACAACATGGAACCATCAAAACTTGAAAACAACAAAGTTACTAGATCAAAACCTAAGAAATCCGCAAATGCAACAAACTTAGATCTGCAAGAAATGAACCATGGAAATTAAAAATACTAAATACTAAAGAGACTTAGAATCAGGTAAGGAAGATGATGGAACAATAATAATGGGGTTCCATCATGAAGCAAGTTGGCACTTGCCTATGCGGCTAGGTAGGTGGGAGAGAGTTTATAAGGAAGAAGAAGAGTAATGGTAAAGTAACGAAGAGAGAGAATGGGGATGGGGCTTTAAATGAAGGGGTGATGGTAGGTGGAGGTTTGTTTCGGTTCATGATGAACCAATATAATTGAACCAATCCAAGCCGAACCCAAAGCAAAGCTAAAGCAGAGTATAAAAACAGAAAGTAAAATGCAGAAAATAAAATTGCAAGAAATTAATTAACATGAAATTAAAGGGATTTAAATACAGAATAATACATGATAAATATTAAGTAAATACATTTAAGCAGTACACGTATTAAAATACGTATTCTGGGAACGGAAAGTGACAACTGCCACACCCAGGGCAGTCCAACACATGTGAAGGGCTGCCCTGGGTGTGGCAGTCCTAGATGAAATGTTCTGTGACTAGATCACAAAACATTTCAGCTAGGACTTCCACACCCAGGGTAGCCCTTCACATGTGTTGGACTGCCCTGGTTGTGGCAGTCCTAGATATAATGTTCTGTGATCAAGTCACTGAATATTTCAGCTAGGACTGCCACATCCAGGGCAGTCCTTCACATGTGTTGGACTGTCCTGGTTGTGGCAGTCTTAGATATAATGTTCTGTGATCAAGTCACAGAATAATTTATCTAGGACTGCCACACCCAGGGCAGTCCTTCACATGTGTTGGACTGCCCTGGGTGTGGCAGTCCTAGCTGAAATGTTCTGTGATCTAGATCACAGAACATTATATCTAGGACTGCCATACCCAGGGTAGTCCAACACATGTGAAGGACTGCCCTGGGTATGGCAGTCCTAGATGAATAGCCCTATACAGAACATTTCAACACAAGTATCCAACACATATCCAACACAAGTATTTGTTTTACACAAGTATCCAACACATATCCAACACAAGTATTTGTTTTACACAAGTATCCAACACATATCCAACAGAAGTATTTCAACACAAGTATCCAACACATAAACAACACAAGTATTTCAATACAAGTATCCAACAACATTTTTGACACCAAAAAATATCAACATCCAAAAATATCAACATCCAAAATAGCAAACTTCAGACAATCAAACAACAACAAGTTTACAAAATATTCAACATCACATAATCAGACATCAGACAATCATACTACATATCATGGCGGGCCTTCGAACGAGACTCCGTATTACGCATGAATGGGAACTCAACCTCGTCGTCGACGCGCTCAAGCTCGTTGGCGACCAAGACACTAGTGTCGACCAAGACACTAGTGTCACTTTGGCAAGCGCTCCGAAGTGTCTTGGCCAGTTCCTTCGCCCTTCTAAACAGTAAATAAAAGTATAATTGAATTTAGTCTACAAACATGAAAATCTCAAACTAATTACTAATGCGGAACTCACCATCTTCACCAATGAAACATACAAGATATTTTTCGAAGGAAGATTTCCAACAACTACTACGACCTCGGGACCCGGGTTTGTAGGGTTCAACAACTTAGGAGGTTCGACCTACCGAAAGAACGGCTTGTCGTCCTCGCTGCAGTCGGCCATCCGGGTGACCGGTTGACTCTCATCTTCCCCAAGCAGGTGCCTTTGCCACTCGGAGTAGAAGTCGGTTGTAGAAGCATGGAATTTCACAATCAGAAATCCTATGCGCCAAATACTACATGCTCCAGGAAGTTCAGACAAAGTACTTTGACACAGCAAAACAAGAATATAGACAATAAAAGAAGATTTTTATTTCATATAAAAGTCCATTACATGTCTTAAAAAGGGCTGTACAAAGGAGAACTTCTACAAAAAAAGACCCTAAGTCTACAGCCAGGCGCAGCATCATCATGCGCTCTTGAACAGGCGCATCTCACCAAGCGCTCTCAGTCAGGCGCATTCCACCATGCGCTCCCAGCCGGGCGCATCCCTTCAGCATCTTCAGTTTTGTGCATCCCTTCAGCAGCTCAGTTATGTGCATCCTCAGTTATGTGTATCCCTTCAGCAGCTCAGTTATGTGCCACCCTTCCAGCCAGGCTCACCGCCGTCTAAATGCTTCGACTAATGAAGCATTTATTGAGCAGAACGAGGGTGGCAATCAACCCTCTAGCTGGAGGAAGAGCTCCCCAAACCGAGGAAGAGAAGAGCACCGCAAGTCAACCTGTGGCCAGGGGAGGCTTCAAAAGAGCCTCCAAAGACCAAGGAAGATCGCAATCGAAACCGCGGCTAAAGGAGCAGCTTTCAACACAACCAGAATGGGCAACACCCACTCTGACAGAAAAAAGAGCCCCCAAAGCCGCAGTACCATAATTCCGATCTGCAGCTCTTCCCAGATAATGGAGACGAGGCTCGAGCATCCCGATCTTTGGATACAACAGGCACCTTTCGCCTGCCTCAGAAGCCCTCATCTCCAACTTTTGGATGTAATAGTCACCTTCAAATGCATCAATGAAGACAATGCGTCGCATCTTCACCCTCGGGAGCATCTCATCAACAGAATGCACTCGAGTAAACAAGTTCACTTCGGGAGGACGTGAGAGAACGAGAAGCAAACTCTCTCCATGCCACTATTTATAGGCCGAGTAAATCAAACCCATGCGCCAAGTGGATGGCTCTCTGAATCTCGTGCAATGAATTTGCATTAAATAGATGAACCTGACGCTTCGAATTCAGCCAAGTCAAAAACGGCTATTTAAAGCACTCGAAGAACGTAACAGTCGTACCAAAAGACGTGTCAAGCAGAGCGGATGCGCCGGACCGACCATGCATTACACAGACGCGCCCCTCAGCACCGAGCGCTTCACAAGCATGCGCCCCCATGCAGCCCATGCGCCCAGTGGAACGCCGATCGATGCGCCCACTCAACAACCTATCACCTGTCAAAGAACATTAAATGCCGAAGTCTGGCAGAGTTGGCGGCACGTCCCCCGAAGACTGCAGTTGACAGCTTTTTTAGAAAACGAAGCATCGCCGACATCAGTACCATCATTACTCCCCTCCGACGGTTACAAGCTACGTGGCCGCCCAACTATCTCGCATGCGTCTCCGCAGCCATGCGCCCAAAGTTCTGCATGCGCTTCAAAAGCCATACGCCTCAGACTTTTCTCTGATCCCTAAAGACAGAAGTAAAGTTACTACTGAAGCCTCGTATGTGCCTCAAAAGCCATGCGCCCAAAATTGTTCGTGACTCCCAAAGGTTACGAGCCAAAGTCTCCTCATGCGCCCAATCCCAGGCGCATCCTACCAGATCATTCCTTACCAAATCCGAGATCTCCGAGCCATAGGCCGATGACACGTGTCCTTTGACTCGATTCACCCAAGATCTCAGCAACAGAAAGATTCTCCCCCTGCTACGCCAGCCTACAACAGCAGCATAAAGAATTCAACTCCTCAATCAGGGCGCATCGTCCATGCGCCTCTATCAGCAATCACCACGTGGCGTCCCCGCATCCAGGTGCACCCTAAATATGCGCGCATGAGCAGCCAGCCTGCAGACTATAAATAGAAGGATCATTTCCTTCTTACAGAGACACAGGGACGAACATACATATACCGACAGAGACGTCGCACAACCACCGAGGCAGATACAGGCACTCAACGTCTTCTTTCTCTCCGCAAGCTCCAGTACCCAGAGCAACCCAGATCTTCAGAGAACCGAGAACCGTCGTCAGATCATCAACGGAGTCAACGCATTACCACTCGCTCCATCAGCACGAGGGACCCAGATAAATAAAAGTATACTCCTAGGACTACGTCTAAGTCCTATGTTGTAACACTGTTCTGTTTGTATTAAAATTTCTATCAAAAGATTTTAATGGCAAACAAGCTGGCGACTCTGCTGGGGACCTCTTTTTCCTCCACCGAGAAAGCTGTGTCGCAATCCGACGACGTGAAGGTGGGTTCCTCCCACAAGACGCTGGTTGTACGCCTCATTCAACAGGCGTATGAGGAGTTCATCTCTGAAGGCAGTACGAGCCCTTCGAAGTGGCTGCCGAAGCCGAAGAAGATTCGCCAAATCTGGGTGCGCAAGGTCGACGCCTCTGGCACCACCACTGAAGGGGATGTGCCGATCCAGCCTTTCCTTCCTGCTGACGTCCTCAGCAACCAAGATACGCCTACCGGTACAGCGTATCTCTCGGGGAAACATACGGCGGACCACATTCCTCAGCCATCTCCCTCTCAGGCGAGGAAGATGCGTCGACGGAGCAGGGGCGCAGCTAATGCCCCACGCATCACCTCCGATGCGCCACGGAAGGTCTCTGTCTTTGACAGACTCACTCGCTGTAGTGGCAAGGAGAATTTGGATTCTGAGTACTACGTGCCCCAGCGGCCTGGTACGAAAAAGTCCAAGGCAGCACGGGCCATGCGTCTCAAACGTGCTATGCCAGCAGCAAGCCAGAAGCATGCGCTCACAATCATGCGCGCTGCTGATGGTAAGCTGTATAAGGTCGACTCAGGTGCTTCTGCGCCAGAAACGAGCCGACCTTCAAAGTCCTTGTCTCACTTGGGCGCATCTGTTGCGTTCGTAACCAAGTCGAACAAGGCAAACCCAGTGGTCTTGAACTCCCGTGCCTCCTCTGGTTGTGCGTCTGAGGTCCGTTCAAGTCACTTCAAATGTTGTTCCCCCACTACTGATCTGAGCATTCACTTGACCACCCCGGCGCTTGGCCTTGCCATGCGCCTGAAGGGGGTGCGAAGGTGGCACTCTCCTCCAACGATCTGCGTAACGTGATCACTCACAAGCGCCGATCAGGAGAGTCGACTGACGAGCACGATACGCCCCCCACAGGGCACACTTGTGCTGTAGTCACCATCAACTGCTATTGTAAGGCAGCAGTCCCACCAAGACAGTCGGTGTTCCAGCGGCTGCAATCATCGACACCCCTCCGACGTCGCCTCGGGAAGGTGTCAACAAAAAAGGAGCCAGAACTAAAGGTTGCTTCATGCAATGTAATCTCCAACTCCTCTCAGTCCGAAAGACGACTGGCAATTCCTCGTCCAAGTGCCAGCCGAGGAAAACCAAGACAACCGTCTCGTCCTCCGGAGTGTTCGAAGGCAATCGAGGGAGGAAGAAGATCTTGGAGGAAGCTGGGGGTGGTCAAGCCCTTATTGATCCTCCTTCCAAAAATGAGGGTGTCCTCCAAAGTACAGCTGGGGTGGATCTTCATCCTCAGGACGAAGTCAGCCTCCCCGACATAGCTGGGGGTCGTCTAGCCCCTATGGACCTGCATCTCGAAGATGAAGAAGTCCTTCAAGACATGACTGGGGGTAATCAGGCCCTTACGGATACTTCTTCCGAAGACGAAGGTGTCCTCCAAAACTTAGCTGGGGGTAGTCTAGCCCCTGCGGATCCGAGTCTCGAAGACGAAGAAGTCCTCAGGAACATAGCTGGGGGTAGCCAAGACGAAGCTCCGGGAACAACAACTCCTCTACAGGAGAGTGAGGCTGAAAGCGAAGCCTCAACTGAGCCATCTGACTCCAGACGTGTCATGACAGTCTACATGGCTGGAGGTGATACCGAGTCTGATGCGCCGCTACCAGACCTTGTCCAGCGCATGGATACCCTAGAGGGAGGACTCAAAACCCTCTCTGTCTCCATGCAAACACTGACTCAAGCAGTGTTTGAGATACGGTCAGCTTTGGCCAGGACATCTTCTACCGGTCCCGACCCAGGGACCAATGGAGAGTCAAGTGTACCCCCTCAATGGGTATCCTTGGATACGGATCGTCGCGAAGCCCCTCGAACGTCGGAGCCCTCAAATGCTCAACTCCAGGTGGTACCACCTTTTCCGACTCCCAGCTCCACGGAAGACGTGGTCGAGATGATCAGGGACCTGCACGAACGCTTTGAGTCCAAGAATAGACAAGAGGAGTGCCAAAAGATGTGCATCCCCCAACCTTATCCCCTCGAATAGAATAAAGTGGTTTATCCTCCCAAATATAAACCACAAACATTGATGCCATACGACGGAAAGGACTCTCCACGTCGCTATTTGACGTACTTCCAGTCCCAAACGGGACATCTGCCGAAGGAGGACGCATTATTCACTAGCATATTTGTCGGCACACTAAAAGGAGTGGCGTACGACTGGTACTGCAGCCTCTCCGACAATTCCATATCTTCCTTCGACGATTTGACGCACCTTTTCCTCGACCGTTTCTACGACGGCGGGAAGGACATGACAATGGCGTCTCTCATAGAGATATGCCAGAAGGAGAAGGAAACAGTTCGAGTATTCATCGAATGCTTCCGACAGGCCTGCTTCAGACTGCCCCCGGGCATGCCAGAACATGCACTCCTCTCCTCCTGCAGCATGAACATGCTACCCGCAGTCAAACTCTGGCTCAATTCTACTCCTCCTCCCGACTGGAGTTCCTTGATCATCGAAGCTGAAGCAGCAGAAAAGAAGGCGTCCAACGCTCGCCTTCTGGGAGTTAGTTTCCCTGCCTTTGAGGACAAGGAGAAGCGGCCTGCGGCCAACAACCCCAGACGAGAGACGAAAGGAAAACAGGCATTGACTGTCAATGCCTCAAAAGGTGCATCAGCACCTACTCAGAAGCCTCCACTTGCACCAAGGTCAAAGGAGGTATACTCTTTCAACGATGAAGACATCCTGCAACTCTTCGAGATACTGAAGCAGGATGACAAGATCAAGTTGCCGGACCCGAAGCGTCTGGACGAGGTTGGAAAAGTGGACAATCCGAGGTACTGTCACTACCATCGGTTTGTCGGACATCCAACCAAGGACTGCTACGTCCTCAAAAACTACATCCAGTATATGATCAATGCGGATGTTATCTCCGTCGACTACGAGGAGAAGACGGTTTCGGCTAACGTGGTGTCACTCCAGTTCGGCACCTTGCCGCCAACTATAACACAAGATGGTGTCGTCCCCATCCCTAAGGCGACAATGGAGGTGGTTAACATATCACCTACTCGTGACAACATGAGTGGACTCATCCCACTCACCACATCTCGGGGGATGATCTTATGGGTTCACCTTGATCTTGTTTCCGAGGTTACTCAACCGGAGGTACGCTCTGCCTCTAGAACCAAAGACAGGAAGATCAAGTCTTACCGTATGGTCTCTCCTCTGTGGAAGAGGTACTTCCTGTACAGACGCGTTCACAACAGAACGCCCAACCCGACGAAGCTGCCGTCGAGGTGGTGCCTCCTTGCGCCGTCCCTGCTACCGAAGAAGGGGGTCCGTCCAAGCCTCCAGCAGCTAATAAGCAGAAGAATGTAGAGGCTCGTTTAGACAGGCCTCTGCGAAAGGAGAATACTTCGGGGCTAGCCAAGGCCCACAACTTTGACATACTGGCACAACTTGCCAGTACTTCTGCCCGCCTTTCTATGTTTGAGCTCCTTCGTCTTTCCAAAGACACTCTCGAAGCTCTCTGCGAAGCCCTGAAGGATGCTGAGTCCTTCATTAGTCGTGTCAAGTAGCCTGAAGATCTCCCAACTACATGTGCGTACTGTCAATGTGCGGATGAGGTTATCCCCAACATAACCTTCACCCAACAAGATATGTTGCTCAAGCACAACCGACACAATAGGCCGCTGTATTATACAGGGTATATCGGTTCTGTCAAGGTGAAGCGGATTCAGATCGATCCAGGGTCTTCCCTCGGCATCATCCCGAAGACGCTGCTCTCAACACTGGGGATCCCAATGTACCGACTGGCGCCATCTAATACAATAATCAGTGGCTTCAACGCTAGCAAAAGCGAGCCACTGGGCAAGATACGACTAAAGTGCAATAACGGTAACCTCAGAACTGAGGTGACTTGTTATGTCGTGGACGCCGACGTCAACTACAACCTTCTGTTGGGTCGTCCATGGCTGCATGAGTACATGGTGGTGCCATCCACACTCCACCAATGTATGAAGTACGTGTCCACTAACGACGTCATCCGGACGGAGTTCGTGGACATTAACCCTTTCAAAGGGGTTGAAGCCTACTTCACTGATTCCTCCTTGTACAAGTCACCTGACGAGGAGGAGGCCAATGATGCTGACGATGAAGCAGAAATGGTAGCAGAGTCGGACATGGAGCCGGAGATGACTCCCGACGCTCCTTTGAAGATCCGACTCAAAGGCAAACCGTCTCAGAAGTTGCCTCCCATGAACATCAAGCTACCCGGGAAAGCACCAACTGCTCCTGAAGCTCCCCTGAAGATACGACTCAAGGGAAAGCCGCCTCAAACATCGGCTCCCCTCGTGGCAAAACTACAGAGGAAGGTACCCATCACCGAAGGCGCAGTTGAGGCACCTCTGAAGGTGCGTCTTAAGGACAAGCCGTCGCAACCATCTTCCAAGCTGCCGGAGAAGGCCCACATAGCCCTCTCGGACCCCAGGATCAAAGCTGTGGTGGACTCTCCCGATCCAATCTCGGTACTCACCGATGAAGAGCTAGGGGAATATATCTCTGCTGATGTAGATGCACCCTCTCTGGACAATATAATCTCGCGGGATAAAATCTCGTGTTTCATCAATAATAGAGTGTCTTTTAATTATTCTAGTCTTCCACATTGGAATGCCATGTATACATTAGATAACGCTCTACGGTCGTTGCAAACACAAATAACGACCGTCCATCATGTAAATCGAGTAGTCCCGTCCCAACGGATCTGTTTTGTAGACCCGTCGCGGAGTCGAGACGAAGAATCCATCATCTTCGGCAAAGTTGAGCATCATCAAGGCCTTCCGCCAATCGAGCCAGAACCAGATACCGACAGAATAAAAGTCTATCGGTACACGGACAAGGTAAAGTACCTCATCCAAAAGATGGGTTACGACCTAAAAAGCAACAAAGGCCTGAACTACGGCAAGGGTCGACGTCTTCCTCTCCGGCTTCCAACACCTAAAGGAAAGCCGCAGGACTACTATAATCGAACTCGACGGGGGGTGGGCTATGTCACGCCGCCGTCAACTCCAGAGAGTTCGGAGGCAGAAGAAGCAGAACATTCTCACTCATCCAAAACATCAACCTGGGATTCCGATACCAGTATCGGCCTAGTCTTCAAGAGAGTGCTATCAGCCAACATGACATCTGCACAACTTCAAGAAGATGAAGGCGAAAACTAAATGCCAAGATTCTTCGAAGAAGAGCCATGGGCTCAACGCCTGGGAGAACAGTGGGAGTCTCGTTTTGAATTACGCAAACCCCCTACCGAAGACGAACTCGAGCAGATCGACCTTGTGGATGGATCTTCTTCCAAACCCATCTTCATCAGCAAAAGCCTAGAAGGAGAAGATCGAGAATCTTTAATCCAGCTGGCTAAAGAGTATATCGATGTCTTCGCTTGGAGCTACGAAGATATGCCGGGACTTGATCCCCAGATCGTGATGCATAGGCTTAACATCTTACCTGATGCCAAGCCTATCAAACAACAACAGCGATGCTTTTGTCCTGACATTATGAACGCCATCGATCAGGAGGAGGACAAACTCTTGACCAGCGGCTTCATCCGTGAAGAACAACACCCAGATTGGGTGGCCAACGTTGTCCCTGTCACCAAGAAAAATAGAAAGATACGAGTCTATATCGACTTCAGGGATCTCAACTCTGCTTGCCCGAAGGAGGAATTCCTGCTTCCAATCACCGACGTGATGATCGACAACACATATGGCTTCGAATGTATGTCTTTCATGGACGGGTATTCGGGCTACAACCAGATCAAGATGTTCCCCGATGACGCAAAACATACGTCATTCAGGACCCCAAAGGGTGTTTTCTGCTACACAGTGATGCCCTTCGGCTTGAAGAATGCTGGTGCCACATACCAACGAGCTATGAGCACCATTTTCCGTCAGCATCTTTGTAAGACAGTCGAATGCTATGTTGATGACATCGCAGTCAAGAGCCGTCTCAAAGGAGATCACCTACAAGACCTGAAGACAGTCTTCGATCTCATGCGGGCGCATCAACACAAGATGAACCCCGCTAAATCCTTCTTAGGAGTTTCTAGCGGAAAATTCTTGGGCTTCATTATCACGGCGAAAGGCATTCATGTCGACCCCAAGAAGACCAAAGCCATCCTGGACATGGATCCTCCGAAGAACCTTCGAGAACTTCGAGGCCTGCAGGGACGTCTGGCATATATTCGGAGGTTCATAGCAAACCTCTCCGGAAAGTGTCAACCCTTCACTCAGCTCATGAAGAAAGGAGTCTCTTACGTCTGGACATAAGAATGCCAAAAAGCTTTTGATGACATCAAGGCTTACTTGACGAGCCCGCCAGTCCTGGTGGCACCCGTCGCCGGCAAACCATTTCTCCTCTACGTCCGTGCCATGGATCATTCCCTCGGCGCTCTGCTAGCTCAGAATAGCGATACATGCTATGAGTAAGCTATCTACTACCTCAGTAGAACACTGATCGGGGCCGAACACCGGTACAATCCCGTTGAAAATGAGTGCTTAGCGTTGGTATTTGCCATCCAGAAGACTCGCCATTATGTCTCAGGCCAGACGATTCATGTCATCTCCCGAGTCAATCCACTCAGAGTTCCCATGACAAAGCCAGGGTCATTAAATTACCGGCTAGCTACGTGGGCGATCCTGCTAACACCATACAACATGGTGTTCGTTCCACAAAAAGCCATCAAAGGTCAGGCTCTGGCCGACTTTTTAGCTGCACACCCCATCCCGGAGTCCTCCAGACTCTATAAAGACATCCCGGATGAGGTCCAAGAATCTAACGTCACCGAAGAAAGCTCCGTCTGGCAGATATTTTTCTATGGCGCTTCAAGAACAGGCCCCAAAGGCCAAATCATCGCAGGAGTGGGGGTAGTCTTAGTCTTTCCCGATCAGCTGGTCATCCAGCGCGCCTACTCCCTTTCGAAGCTGTGCTCCAACAATGTTGTCGAGTACAACGCTCTCATCATGGGACTCCAGCTGGCATGACAGCTGGGGGTGGATCATCTGGAAGCCTACGGCGACTCAAAACTCGTCGTAAACCAGATCAGAGGGCAATACGAGGTTCGCCATGAAGACCTGATCCCTTACCATGAAGTTGCGTTGAACATCATTTCAACCTTCGCCGAGTTCTTCTTCGAACATGTACCTCATTTACAAAATTTGGAGGCTAACGCTCTGGCTGGCCTCGCAGCCTCGTTAGCAGCACCCCTCGGGACTCAACACTACGTCACGGTAGTTGGTCGAGACTTGGTCTGTCCTAAAAATAACTTGTGCTCATAAGTGGCCCATGCCATGTCAGCAAGTGCTAGTGTTAATGTCCGAGACTGGAGATTCCCGTTCATCGACTTTGCTGTTGACGGAATTCTTCCAGAAGACCCGAAAGAAGCCGTCTCAGTCATGAGGCGCTCCCTTCGATTCTACTATGATACAGCTACTAAAATGCTGTACCGACACTCCTACGATGGACTTCTCCTACGATGTCTGTCCAACGAAGAAGCAGCCGAAGCCCTTCGAGAAGCTCATGATGGGACCTGCGGAGCCCATCAACCTGGCCCTAAGTTGCAGGATCGACTGCGACGCATGGGCTACTACTGGCCAACCATGGCCGCTGACGCTGTCGACTATGCTAAAAAGTGCCATGCGTGCCAGCTTCACGCAGACTTCATCCATACACCGTCAGAACCACTACATCCTACAATTGCCTCTTGGCCCTTCGAAGCTTGGGGCATGGACATTGTAGGACCGATCACCTCTCTTTCATCGAGAGGACACCGCTTTATCCTAGCCATCACCGACTACTCCAAATAGGCAGAAGCAGTTCCACTGGCGGAAGTGAAGAGCTCTAGGATGATCAGCTTCATCAAGCACCATGTCATCTACCGTTTCGGGATACCCCGGAGGATTATCCACGATAACGGTCCTCAGTTCATCAGCCATGTTTTTAGCAGATTCTGTGACAAGAATCGCATTCAAAACATAGCCTCAACCGCCTACAATCCGGCAGCAAACGGATTGGCCGAGGTGTTCAACAAGACTATCGTCAGGCTACTCAAAAAAGTCGTCTCATCCAATAAACGCGACTGGGACGAAAAGCTCGGCGAATGCCTTTGGGCCTACCGCACAATGGTACGGACCCCGACAGGAAACACACCATTCTTCCTGGTCTACGGAAGCGAAGCGGTACTACCTCTCGAGATCCAGATACCCTCACTCCGCATAGTAATCATAAACCAACTCACAGAAGAGGACAATCAACGTCGTCGTCTGCGAGAACCGGAGGCACTTGACGAAAAGCGTCTCCTAGCTCAACAATGTATTGAACTCTACCAAGCCCGTATATCACAGGCTTTCAACAAGAAGGTCAAGCAAAGGACTTTCCAAGTAGGCGACCTGGTTCTGGCAGTCAGGAGGCCGATGGTGTTGACTCACAAGACACCAAGAAAGTTCGAGCCCAAGTGGGAAGTACCTTTTATCATAGAGACGGTATACTCAAACGGTGCTTACCGCCTCGCGAAACCCAATGGGGACTTGTTCATGATGCCCATCAACGGCAAGTTCCTAAAGAAGTACTACTCTTGACATCTTTCAGATATGTACTTCCATAAAATCAGATGCTTCTGGAACCCAGCTGTTCCGTGGCATCCTCCAGTAGAAGGACAACCACGTCCACATCACCTCTGAGTTATCCCCCTACGCCCTACAAAGCGGAATCTTACACTCCGTAAGACTACGCTACCCATCATGTTTACCACGTCCATATTACCTCTGAGTAAACATCTCGTACAGACAACCCCTGCGTTGCCGTACATTCATCGCAGAACTTCCATGTCCACATTACCTTTGAGTAGTTCCGCATATCCCCCAGAGTCATTCCTACCACGTCCATAACACCTCTGAGTAAGAAGATTCCATCATTTGAATCCTATATTTGCCACGTCCACATCACCTCTGAGCAAACATGTTGGTTCTCTCAAACTTATTATCTGTACCTAAAAACCAAGGTACGCAAAAGATAATAGGTCCACATAAATTATCAAGTTCATGACAACAAAAATAAACACATCACAAAATTTTTTGTATTTCTTTATTCTAAAAAAGAGAGTAAAGGATTACACCCTCCCCAGTAAGAGTTGCAAAAACACAAAAAGAAGAGACTACAATCCCTAAACATCCCCGGGGTTAGCCGAAAGCTCTTCAATCCGGCGCCTCAAGTCTGTCGCCCGAGTCTCCACAGTCGCCAGGACCCGGCATTCAGCTTCTTGACGCATCGCCTCTATGGCCTCAGGAGAAGTATCATCCTCGTGCTTCTCATCCAGCTGCTGCCGCTGCTGAGCCAGAGTAAGAGCCCGGTGGGTGAAAGCTGCTTTCTCCTTCTTGAATGCTATATGTTCAGCCTGGACACGCTCGACATCTAATAGGAGTCGGGCCCGTTGGTCCTCAAGGTGGCGAATCTGAACATCAACCTCCGCGATACTAGCGTCCAATGCAGCTCGCAACTCCACCTTCTCTTGCGTGGACTAAGACAACCGCTCCACTGCAGCTTCAGTCTCAGCCACTTCGCGTTCCCAGACACTCACGGTGGCCTGGTAAGAGGACTCAGTTTCAGCGATCAGCTTCTCCTTTTCTGCGTCTATCAGGACGGAGAGATCGTTCCGCTGGATACACTGAAACTCGGAAAGCCGCTGGTCCAGCTCGGCCACCGAGGCCTCCAGAATGTCGGCCATATGATTATGGTCCTGGTGGAGATGGATCAGGTTGATGTGAGGCAGTGCCAGAGTTTTTGTCGTTACAAAGCTCCTATTGGCATCCATCACTGCCGATACGCCCCTCTACAGCATTTTATACACCGCCCCGATGATGAACTTCATATATTCATCTGCATCCGCCAGCACCTGCGGTGTCATAGCAGGGGTCGGAGGAACTGCTCTAGATAGCAGACCAGAAGAAGGCCCGCCTGCCTCAACCTGCGAGGCTGGAACCTCGGCATCAACAGGCTCTTCATCGATGGGGGCCTGACTACTAGCCCGAGGAGCCAAAAGAGCAGAAGGAACCGAGAGAGGCATCGATATAGTACCCCAAGTAGAAGGAGCAACAGAGGGTTCCACCAAACCCTTACCCTTCTCAAGCTCGGAGGAACCACCGACGTCAGCGGCTACCTCATCAGTCCCCAACGCACTATCAGCAGGCAGTACGGGACATTTTCCCTCTGGCAGAGCAGTGAGATCAACACTTGTCTCCTGACTTGACCCCCTTGAAGTCAGGACCGGCAGACGAGTCTCATTGTCACCATCAAATCCCTCTACAGGGATAGGATCTGTCGCCACCACCCGGTCGGCAGCCGCCTCAACTTCCACTGCTGAGTCTGGGGTAGGGCTCGGCAATGCTACAGTCGACCTCCCCTCATCATGACAAAGAGGGGAATCAACCCTCTCCTCTGTTTCAATCACATCTGTTGCCCCCGCAACAGACTCATGCAACTCTGAAGGAACGTCATCTGAAGACGACGAACTCTACCCCACTTCATCATCAGGAAGCCCCGTGTCCGCAGGACCCTCAACGTCCAAGGCCCCCACGGCGGCTTATACTATCCCGGAAGCTGCTACATCCTCAGCCTCCCTCCTAACATAATCTGGAGATGCCGGAGTCTCCACAACAACAACATCATCTGGATTCTCCTCCATGGGAGACATCATAATCGACGGAATGCGCTCTTCAGATGAGCCCGCCATCGCCTTTGGCCTGCTGCCACCAGACTTTGGAGTACGGGGTCTTCTTTCGAGCGGCTCCTACAAAAAGAAAGCATAAGTCACACAAAATATGGATCCTAAATTGGACTATATGGGACACCCTTACCTCCGTAGGTGTTGAGTCCCACGACACAGTCGGTGACGATACCTTCTTCTGCCTCTTTGACGCAGAAGAGCCAGCCTCTGTATCCGCACATCTTTTCGGTTGATCAACCGAGGGTTCTGTCTGACCCCCTGGGGATGCGGCAGGGGCACCTCGATGACCCACCTCTGGCGGACGGTACGATCGAGCCCTCGCCAATATGTTCCCGGTCACTGCTAACGGGGTGCCTAAAACAAGACTGGTCTCCCTATCATATCCGGGAGGCATGACAGCCATAACACTGTAAAATTTGGCGGCTGAGAAAAGAATCGGCGATAGCGGATTCTGGACGGGCAGCGTAAAGCGAACTCCGGTACATCCGGCATTGTAGTAATGCCAAGCTCGCGCACCATCCAGCAAGCTTCCAGTATACCCCAGGTTGATACTGGGATTATCCAACATCAACTGAGTATAACCAAATTGCCGTGCAAAACGGCTCGGTAAATACGGTTCCAAGTAACACTGGTTCCTGTTCCGGTACACCAGATGGGACGGCCGGATACTTTGCAACCAGCGAAATCCCCATGGAGGCAGAGTGGTGGCATCTTCACCCGAATCCATTAAGTCTTCACCGGCCTCAAAACCCAAAAAGACAGGACCTACTTTGGTGATCTCCCACCCCTGAAGGCGGGATAAAACCTTCCTGCAAACAGGAACGCCAGAATGCAACCAGCTCCTCTGGTGGAAACGGCGAAGGAATACATCTCCGGCCCTATGATCTTCTTCCGAGCCCGGACTCATTACATTTGGATGGTGTAAAATTAACCACCCCATCAGATTGTAAAATGGCAGTTCGGTACGTGGGAAGTTGTCATTCCTACCGCGATCATGAACCACGTTTCCCGCAAACTCCCGTAAACCTCACAGCATGTTACACACCATCGCGGGGAGTAGAGCCAGGCACCGACCGAAAACCAACTTTACTGCTGGCAGGATTAAGTTCCGGGTCACCCTCTCTACGGAGCATGACCCGCCCGAGAAGACGTAATCCCGAAGCCAAACCATCAGATATGCAGCTAACACTGCTTTCGACGGCATTCGATGAGTAAGGTGCCAGAAACAGCTATAGGAGCGTTCATCCGACTCCCGATCCTCGTTTTTCCGGGGATTTTTCTCACATAACCTGCTTATTTCGGAGAGCACTTCGCTACGGGAAAGCGCTGGCGGAGTGGTAAATTGAGAGTGATCCTCCTTGTCTTGCTTGAAGACGTAATCCCTCCAGGCGGTCACATGAGGTTGCGACCCGCTCTTATCCCTCTTCTGCATATAGTAATGATGACTCGCCACTTTATTGAAGACGACCATCATCTCTTCAGCTTTGTCCCCCAGGACTTGGAACTCCTCGTTGGTCGGGAGGTATTCCTCATAAGGTTCTGACCCCCAAGGGAGCCTTGACACTTCGTACATTTCATGAAGTACGAGTCCCAGCTCCCCCACCGGAGTAAAAAAAGTCCCGGTCTGGGTGTTAAACATCTCCAGGAGCGCGAGGAATATATGTCGGTTGATGTCAACACCTGTCTGAGTAGCACGGATCGCGACAGTCAGCCCCATCTCTTGGAGTTCAATTTGAAACTGTGACAGCATCCAGAGTGTCAGCTTGTCCTATTTGGCAACATAATGACACCAACCCTCTATCCAAAATTTACCTTTCGGGTACGATCGCTCCATCAACAGCATGCGATTGGCAAAAGTCAAAGCGTCGAAAGCAAATGTATTGATGGGAACATCACTGTAAATGCTCCCAGGACGTAGAGTCCGCCAGGTGAAAGATGGCCCAGACCGCACGGCGGCCAAAGTATCCCTTTGATCGGAGGTAGAGTCGATCTTGAGGATACCTACCACCGCTTCCCCCTGGGATGGGGTTAATTCCCAAGACATCCTCCTCTTGGAAGCAAGACGACAGAAGGCCGTCAAAGGCCATTGACGTTCAAGTTGCTTAACAGTCATATGCACTCCTCTTGCTGTAAAGAACCAATCTTCCTTGACCTTAAACACCTTTGTTTCAATAGAAGTAAGGCGGTCTCCAAACAGAAACTCGGGCTTCAGAAAAGTCACTTTATCAGAAGTGGCAGATTTCAAAATGCCACGCTCCATCATCCGTTTGAGGAACCCATGCGATTGTTCCCGGATTTGAGTTATTCTTTCAGGAGGCTGATCCAGCATAATAGCAGCTCGAGCAGGATTTATCACCTCCTCATCGTAATCTACTCCCATCTGGCAGAGGGCAGCATCCAGAAGCACTTCATTCAAGAGTGGGACAGTCATCGACACTGATGTTCAACAAAGAAGGCAAAGATTCAGGGATGTTACAAACAACAAAAGAATCTGAGCCTCGTTCTCATCAAAAGCGTATCAGGCTCATACACATCTAAAAAGGAGCTTCGGCGCATCTTCAGGGCTTAAACCCATGCACGTCAGTAGTGGAGCTTCGGCGCATCATCTGGGCTTAAACCTATGCGCGTCAGCAGTGAAGCTTTGGCGCATCTTCAGGGATTAAACCCATGCGCATTAGCAGTGGAGCTTCGGTGCATCATCAGGGCTTAAACCCATGCGCGTCAGCAATAGACCCTCGGCGCATCATCAGGACTCAAGGTCCATGCGCGTCGACGTATGTATGATACAGGAACGGGATGATGAAACTTACCAACTACCGATGGCCGAACGTCAACAGGCGGACGGGGAACATCAGCCGCAGTAGCCTCTACTGGTTCTTTCCCTTTGCCTCGTCCCTTGCCAGCACCACTGCGAGGAGTCTTGGGAGCCATTTCTTGAAAGGAGAAAGTTAGGGTTTTTCGAAGAAGAACTCTAAAAGACAAAAGCAAAGAGAGGAATCAGGCTAGAACTCTCTCTCTCTTCTCCTTACGCCTATTTATAGGCTCAGTCGCACGTGTGAACCGATGAAGTGTGACCTCAGCCGCCGCTTCGGGTTCTGTGAAGAGATAACTGTAGATAAAACAAAAAAGATCATCATTAATCTTCTTGGTTATCGAAGCGTTATCATTTGCATTAACTGAGAGGAGCATGCGCCCCGTCACTGATGCGCGGAGTATCCATGCGCCCGAACAGACATGCGTCCTAACCACCATGCTTCTTATTCAAAGTATTCTAAAACTTGACAAAAAAGTTTTGAAAACTTTGAAGGGGGTCTTGTAGAAGCATGGAATTTCACGATCAGAAATCCTATGCGCCAAATACTACATGCGCCAGGAAGTTCAGACAAAGTACTTTGACACAGCAAAACAAGAATATAGACATTAAAAGAAGATTTTTATTTCATATAAAAGTCCATTATATGTCTTAAAAAGGGCTGTACAAAGGAGAACTTCTACAAAAAGAAAAGACCCTAAGTCTACAGCCAGGCGCAGCATCATCATGTGCTCTTGAACAGGCGTATCTCACCATGCGCTCTCAGTCAGGCGCATCCCACCATGCGCTCCCAGCCGGGCGCATCCCTTCAGCATCCTCAGTTATGTGCATCCCTTCAGCAGCTCAGTTATGTGCATCCTCAGTTATGTGTATCACTTCAGCAGCTCAGTTATGTGCCACCCTTCCAGTCAGGCTTACCGCCGTCTAAATTCTTCGACTAATAAAGCATTTATTGAGCAGAATGAGGGTGGCAATCAACCCTCTAGCTGGAGGAAGAGATCCCCAAACCGAGGAAGAGAAGAGCACCGCAAGTCAACCTGTGGCCAGGGGAGGCTTCAAAAGAGCCTCCAAAGACCAAGGAAGACCGCAATCGAAACCGCGGCTAAAGGAGCAGCTTTTAACATAACCAGAATGGGGAACACCCACTCTGACAGAAGAAAGAGCCCCCAAAGCCGCAGCACCGCAATTTCGATCTGCGACTCTTCCCATATAACGGAGACGAGGCTCGAGCATCCCGATCTTTGGATGTAACAGGCACCTTCCGCATGCCTCAGAAGCCCTCGACTCCGACTTTTGGATGTAATAGTCACCTTTAAGTGCATCAATGAAGACAATGCGTCGCATCTTCACCCTCGGGAGCATCTCATCAACAGAATGCACTCGAGTAAACAAGTTCACTTCGGGAGGACGTGAGAGAACGAGAAGTAAACTCTCTCCATGCCACTATTTATAGGCCGGGTAAATCAAACCCATGCGCCAAGTGGATGGCTCTCCGAATCTCGTGCAATGAATTTACATTAAATGGATGAACCTGGCACTTCGAATTCAGCCAAGTCAAAAATGGCTATTTAAAGCACTCGAAGAACGTAACAGTCGCACCAAAAGACGTGTCAAACGGAGCGGATGCGCCGGACCGACCGCGCATTACACAGACGCGCCCCTCAGCACCGAACGCTTCACAAGCATGCGCCCCCATGCGGCCCCATGCGCCCAGTGGAACGTCGATCGATGCGCCCACTCAACAACCTATCACCTGTCGAAGAACATTAAATGCTGAAGTCTGGCAGAGTTGGCAGCACGTCCCCCGAAGACTGCAGTTGACAGCTTTTTCAGAAAATAAAGCGTCGTCGACGTCAGCACCATCATTACTCCCCCCCGGCGGTTACAAGCCACGTGGCCGCCCAACCATCTCGCATACGCCTTCGCAGCCATGCGCCCAAAGTTCTGCATACGCCTCAAAAGCCATGTGCCTCAGACTTTTCTCTGATCCCTAAAGACAAAAGTAAAGTCACTACTGAAGCCTCGCATGCGCCTCAAAAGCCATGCGCCCCAAATTGTTTGTGACTTCCAAAGGTTACGAGCCAAAGTCTTCTCATGCGCCTAATCCCAGGCGCATCCTACCAGATTATTCCCCACCAAATTCGAGATCTCTGAGCCATGGGCCGATGACACGTGTCCTTTGACTCGATTTACCCAAGATCTCAGCAACAGAAAGATTCTCCTCCTGCTATGTGCCATCCCACAACAGCAGCATGAAGAATTCAACTCTTCAATCAGGGTGCATCGTCCATGCGCCTCCATCAGCAATCACCACGTGGCGTCCTCGCGTCCAGACGCATCCTACATATGCGCGCATGAACAGCCAGCCTGTAGACTATAAATAGAGGGATCATTTTTTTCTTACAGAGACACAGGGACGAACATACATATACCGACAGAGACGTCGCATAACCACCAAGGCAGATACAGACACTCAATATGTTCTTTCTTTCCGCAAGCTCCAGCACCCAGAGCAACCCAGATCTTCAGAGAACCGAGAACCATCGTCAGATCGTCAACGGAGTCAACGTATTACCACTCGCTCCATCGGCACAAGGGACCCAGATAAACAAAAGTGTACTCCTAGGACTACGTCTAAGTCCTATATTGTAACACTGTTCTGTTTGTATTGAAATTTCCATCAAAAGATTTTAATGGCAAATATCGGTCACCCAGTCGAAATACGCCGGTTTGTAGTTCAATGGTTGGGTCCTGCGGGAAGGTTCCAACATCTTTAGTGTGCGCTTCGGCACACTTTGCACGAAGCCAAACTGCCAAAGTACACGATCAGGCATGTACGGCTCCGTGATATCATAACATGTGATCATGCCATGAAATAAAGAAACTTATTGGATGGCACGACTCCCCTCGCAAAAATCTCGGTATGGATCCCAAAATATCTGTAGGAAAATAGTTAACAGCAAAAAAAACTTAACATGAAAAAATAAGTCCCAATTTATTACCTCTTCTGGTACCAAATTGTTAAGTACTTCATGAATGGAAGCCAGTATTTGCCAATCTTTGGTTTCCACCTGGGCCGGCCTCCATCGAGCCACTCTAGGAAGGTGTTCAAAATAGTTTGGGTTCAGGTCACCCCGCCTGAGCATCAAAAAGTACTCGTATATCCATGCCTATTCAATTTATAAGTTAATAGTCACAAAATATAAACAACAAAATGAAGTATACGAGATTAAATTGTTGGAAGTTTTCTTATATGTAGCAGAGTCTGGCATCCGGTAATTGTCTTAGTCCCGACACAGGATGCGATGCCGAGCTCGCGGTAAAGATTGGCGAGAATACTGCTACCCTATGAAATATCAATGAAGTCATCCACGGACAATAAATTGAGCATGTACCTCGCATGTATCGAGGTTCCGGACTTGTCCGAAATACCCACTGTTCCTAGGACGAACAGCATATAAGCATGGGCCACCGTGTCGACCAACTCATCATCATCCTCATCCAATTTCATATTCGTGAAGTGCTCCACCAGAAATGACAGAGGAATTCCATATGATTTTTTGAAGCCGGGGAGAGTTGTAAAACTAGTTTTCTCAAGTTCAAGGTTACTTGAGACAAACTTGACGATCTTCGAGTACCATTTTGTGGATTTTTCATTTCTGTAATGTTCTTTGGTCATGACGCGACCGGTAACTGGTAGCTCCAGTATCTGGTAGACGTCGTCAAGTGTAATGGTCATCTCCCTGCATGGAAGATGAAACGTGTTGGTCTCCGGGTGCCATCTCTCCACAAAGGCGGATATGAGAGCACTATCCATTATCCTATAGGCATAATCTGCCAAATTATGCAAACCGCTCGGTAAGATTTTAATCTGGACGGCCTCCGATAAGCTTCTAAACGGCCAAGACACGGTTTTCTTCCCGTGACTCACAGCCCTAACGATACGATATGTCCTCTATATATCAAACAACATATAAAAACATAAAAAATATGAAATACATATGGATATCATATACTAAACTGGTAGCTTACAAAAGTAATGTACATACCGGGTTCTTCCATATTGCATATGCAATATGGTTCTCAAAAGAAGCCAACATTGAGCAACCTGGCGGACGGACATGCGGCTCAGAAGGACCGGCCTCCTCAGATGGAGCAGAACCACCTTGACGTGGCGGACGGACATGCGGCTCAGAAGGACCGGCCTTCTCAGATGGAGCAGAACCACCTTAATGTGGTGGTAGGAGTTGGCTAATTGGCACGTCGTCGTCATCACTGGAAGAAGGAGAAGGAGTACGAGCTCGTTGCTTCGATCGAGCTTGTGGTCCCGGTAGCGGTCTCCGTGTCCCAGACCGACCTTGGCGCGCCAGTTCAGAAATTTTAATCGGACGCTCAAGAGGACGTTCCGCGTGTTCCTTCCGCTTTAACGCGGTAGGGCGTATTCTTTTTGGTGCGTCCGAAGGACTGTTACCCCTATAGAACAATGGATTGTGCGACCGTACAGTTAATAAATAATGTAAACTAAAATAGAACTGTACCCCCTATCCTCCACCCCCAGACCACAACTAAAACTGAGTACAGTAGGACTGCCTGGCATGTGGCAGTCCAATTGCAAATAAGGACTGCCACAGTCCTGGCAGTCCTCTATTGAAAGAGGACTGCCAGGACTCTGGCAGTCGTTGTTTACATGTGGACTGCCACATGCTTGGCAGTCCTACTGTACTCAGGGCCGACAGACGAACGACTTGCTAGTTTGTCATTTTCTAGGGTTAGGGTTTGAAGAAAAATTGTGGGTTTGTCGTGTTTAAAAATGCCATTCATAAACCCTAAAGACATTCTAAACCTAAATTATCAAAAGTTTTTAGAGAATTAAAACTATTCTAGGGTTTCGAATAGAATATAGAAATTATAGAAGAAATTAGGGAAGAACGTACCTAGAATCCAATTTTTTCGACTTGCGTGTCATCTCGTCGAATGTAGGAGTGTTCTTGAAAAATATTTGGTAGAGGAATTAGGATTAGAGTGGTGGAGGAGAAGAGACTAGGGTTTTGGGAGAGGGAGAGAGAGCTCTTCTTTTTTTCTTTTGGAGGAGAGAGAGAGGCAAATGAGGTTTGGGGAGAAAATGAGAGTTTGGGGGGTTGGGCTACCCCCTAGCAAAATGTGGGCTGCCCCTAGTAAAATCTCCACTTTTTGGGCTGTCCGTAAGTAAGGGCTGCCCCTAGTAGAAGTTGTGGTGCCCCTAAAAAAAACCTAAACAAGTTATGTAAATTATTCTAATCAACAACTAAATATTATTAAAAAATCTTGTTTACAATTTGGTATCAGATGTTAATAATGTTACACTTTTATTTTCATTTTTCTTAATAATTATATCATAGTAGTATAGGATAGAAAGTTTGAGGATATTTAGGTTTGGTTTAGGATTATTGTTGCTATCAACAAGGGGCTATCAAAAGTTAATCCAAATTTAAAAGTAAAAAAATAAAATTACATGATAAACGATAAATGTTTGATTGATTAAGGGATTCTTTCTCTTCTAAAATTGTAGTTATTTATAGCTCTTTAATACTTGTCCTACTACCACGTAGCAATTAAAATCGTTTCCATGATGTACCCCACCTATGTACTTTCGGAGCAATCTCCAATACCTACATTAGTGGGTGTGTCATGTTTCTAGGACAATCTATAACAGTTATCAGGCACCATGATCATCATTTTTGAGGTTGGGTTCATGACCCATCTTGGGCACAAACGAGCATAAGGTCGCTCTATTTGGGCTAAATAGGTCCCTAAGGTTGTGCAGGACCGCTTCTTTTGAAGGCCAAGACCCATTAGAGCTCATATATGTATTCCAATCAGCCCATAAATTAAAAATAAATATAAATATATGCCCCCAAGTCTCTGTCATTATAATTCTCATCAATGTCATGGGTATTTGGCTAAGGCATACCAACACTCGATGTTACCCTTGGCAACTATCAACAGTCATTCCCAAGTTCCAAAATACGTGGGACCGACATGTTACCTGACCAGCTAATACAACTTACAAGGGATCCAACCATATTGGTCCAACCGAAGCATACTCTGTTGTAATAAAGTGAACTCCAGTCCAAGACTACTATATATATAAGACAGTTATACTTATGTCATCCAGGATACAAAAACAGAAACACACAAAGGATGAATTACATTGAAATAATAAATGCTAGAATAAAAGACGGTAATGAAATAGATCCAACATAATATAAGTCTATTTAACGCAAGTATTGAAATAAAAGCAAAGTATAGGAAGATAACCGTATCCAAGTATATAATCTAGATAAGATACACGGATCCTAAAGCTAAAGTCCTATTGTAGCTCAGGGGTACTCCTCCGAGTAGATCTTTTTATCTTCAACTGGGGTAACTCATGAATAGATTCTTGGGTCGTACTCCCCCGGATTAATCTTATATCATATGCCTGGAATATACGGATCCTAAAGCTAAAGTCCTATTGTAGCTCAGGGGTACTCCTCCGAGTAGATCTTTTTATCTTCAACTGAGGCAACTCATGAATAGATTCTTGGGTCGTACTCCCCCGGATTAATCTTATATCATATGCCTGGAAGGGAATTAGGTCCACAGAGGGACGTAACAAAATACATAAAAATATGCGGTAAGTAAAACTATATATATATATATATATATATATATATATATATATATATATATATATATATATATATATATATATATATATAGCAAATGACCTCTAGCCTAAGTGGTTAAGAGAGATGCATGCGGCCCGAGTGGTCAGGAGATCAATTCCCAGTGGGAACGTTCGCCACATTTACCTCTTTCAATATATATATATATATATATATATATATATATATAGAGAGAGAGAGAGAGAGGGAGAGAGAAAGAGAGAATAAGGGAGGTGAGGTGTCACCTTATGAGTGGTGGCTATGTGTCACCCCCCATGCTATCATAATGCACCAAAAAGTGTGCAAGTGCATGATGATAGCATGGGGGTGACATATAGCCACCTCACCTCCCTTATTCTCTCTCTCTCCCTCTCTCTCTCTCTCTCTATATATATATATATATATATATATATATATATGAGAGAGAGAGGGATCTACATCCCCTCACTTTTGCATCCCCCAAGCATCCCCATGATAACACCCGTTAGATATTGGTTAATGTCACCACCACATTTTTGTATAGGTTATTTTTAACCAATTTAAAATTTTCTATTAGTATGCTATTAGCTGTTATTTATTTTAGTTCATGGACTAGGAATTTATAGTTTAGCTTAGACTTTTAGTCATAGCATGATTAGACTCATGGATTAATTCTAGGGCCCAACTCACATATTGTACACTAAAGCCTTTTTAGCTATATTACATGGAGCATATTAGGAGCTAATTAAACCATTAATTAAGCCCAATCCATAAATCCTTGGTCGACCACATATAAGGAGGAGTCCCTTCATTTTTTTTCATTCTCCACTCTTCCAAATTCTTCTCCACTCTTCTTCCATGGAGTGCTAAGGAGTTGGGAGCTCGAGGAGGCCTAGTGGGGATCTCTATCAAGGATTTAGGAGCCAATTCTTCTTCCTCCTTCTCCAAATTTGTAGGTCCTTGAGGCGACACAATTCTACATAGGTATAAATCTCTTTCTTCTCATTTTTATGGCTAAATTCCAAGTAAACTAGTAGGAGACCCTCTAATGGCTAGATCTAACCTTTTATGTGGTGAAATATGTGTTCGATGACTCATTCCTAATAGATCTATAGTTTAGAATGGTAAAATTTGGGTAGCTACGAGATTATGACCACCAAGTGTTTTATACAAGTCCACAAGAGGAATTTGTGTCATGTTTGGTGTAGGTTTGGTCCGTGTATCATAATTATGGTATCGAAGGTTGTGCCATGACACGATATAATACGCTTAGCCAATTGGACAAATTTCTATATATGAATGTGCCTAGAAATGAGCTCAATAACATATCAATGGCTATTGTCACATTTACGTAGGAATTTGGAAATAGAGAAGTGTATCCATGTGTCGTAGAGCTTTTTGTATCATAATTATGTCATATGTATCATGTGCACTTATGTATCATATATATATATATATATATATATATATATATATATATATATATATATATATATATATATATAATTGGAAGAATAGAAATATTGATATTGGGAGTATTGGGCATGTGTCATAGTGTAATTATACATGTTTGTGCATATGAGTGACTATCCACATGTGTATGTGTATATAGAGTAGTATATATTATATATTATGGCTTATGATACCTATATGTATACAATATGTAACTCCTCTTCCCGGAATTTTTATAATTTATTTATTTGAATTAAATGGTAATTTTTAGAGTTTTTATAAATAATTATTAATTAATTATTAAGGTCGATGATTTTAGCCATGATGGAGTTTTGGAGTACACGGTGACTAGAAATCGTGGCATGGATAGTGTCATGGCGTGCTTTGGCTAGTGTATTAGCCCTGATAGGGAAGGCCGAGCCATAGTGATGTCCTAACTAGGAAAACCAGGCCAAGTTGCGACTTAACCCTTACCGAAGTTTTATTTATTTATTATTTATATTATTGAGTTTTTAGGGAAACCGGTTATACCATTTTAGCCCGGACTGGACCCGAACTGAGCCCAAACCCATGTAGTCATGCGGCACGTTCGATGACATGCGTATTGATGTATCTTGGTGAGTGGGTGGTTTCCATTTTTATGATTTAATGAATATTCTAAGTTTTCATAATTAAATATTATAAATATTATTATTATAAATATTATTATTAGTTGAGAATATTCGTATATAATATTTTATATTTAGTGGTTATATTATTTTTAAAATAAATGCTCATAATTATAGGCCCTATTCTAAGAATAAATAATGTGGGGATTTGTATTTCTATAAAAAATAATAATTATTTATTTTTAATGGAGATTTATTATATAAGCATTATATGAGTACATATATATATATATATATATATATATATATATATATATATATATATAATGAATAGTTATATGTATAATGAATAGTTAATAAAAAAATAAAAAAAAGAGAGGCAAAGAAGAATGGGAACCAGCAGCATTAGCCGGCCCAAACCCGCGCGCATATGAGTAAACCCGAGCTCCAGCCTAGCTTGTATAAATAGACTCGACGAACAGAGGAGAAGTGATCGACTACTCCTAAACCCTAGCGCCGACCTTTCCCGGCG
The DNA here is from genome assembly GCA_029216955.1 of Iris pallida. NCBI lineage: Eukaryota > Viridiplantae > Streptophyta > Magnoliopsida > Asparagales > Iridaceae > Iris > Iris pallida. The sequence goes on from JANAVB010037113.1 coordinate 117,444, forward strand.
TACGCGTGGCCGCGGAGAGCCACCGCCGGCCGGTAAGAACCGCCGCACAGGGCCGCGCGCGCATAGGCGCAGGCTTGACAGCAGCAAGACGCGAAGCGAGGTACTGATTTCATCATCAGATTTCTCTCTGTGTATTCAACGGATTTCGGTTCCATAAAATTCTATAGAATTCCCATATGACCGTCTAGGATCCCCTTCAATTAGTTCGTATTGAGCTCGTTTGTATTCGACAAGAAATCAATACTGTAGGCCTCAAAAATGAAAGTCACGCTGAGTTGATCAAGACAGAGTCAAAAGTCACGCTCAGTTGATCCAGACAATATAAACAAATCACGCTGGAAGACAGCTCATCATTTGCCAAAGAGTAATTATGACTGACAACACGACAGTCGAAGAATATCTCTTCGTATGCCACGTATACACAGAATTCGAGAGATCATCGCCGTCTATCGCGTGATTTTCGAAATCTTCTTCAGCAAGACTCAGCCTTCGTCGAGTTGGCGTACCAAAAGGGTTTTTTGTCATTTAATACGACTGACAAAGCAATCACTGTCAGAGATTTTGTGTCAGTCGAGACACGCCGAATCAAGACAGCTGGCAGTTCTATCTCAAGTCTGCGTGTATTTGTGATCTTCATCTCAAGTTTGCGTGGATTCTGAAGTTTTCTTCCTCAAGTTTGCGTGGATTTTGAAGTTCTTTGCCTCGAAGTCTGCGTGGATCCTGAAGCTTCCTGCCCCAAGTTTGCGTGGATTTTGAAGCTTTCTACACCGAGTCTACGTGGATTTCGTCTTCAACAAGTCTGCGTAGATTTCATCAAATTGGAGTACGTGGCAGCCATGCCACTGATCTCTCGCCTGCGTGTCCTGTAACTTGCACACGACTCATGCATGATCGCCATGTGTCCAACAGTTACAGGCCACGTCCAGTAACTGCTCACAGCCTTGCGTATGTTAAATCCTGCATGATTTTCAACTAAGCACAGGCTGTGAAGACAGTTATCTTTTCAGTTTTATTTTCGACTCTATAAATAGAGTTCTTTTTCTCATTCATTGCACAGATACATTGATATCTACTGTCAAAATTTTGAGAGCTTTTCTTCTTCGCATAGTCCAAGGGATAAAGCGATCGTCTTCTAGATCAGATTCCTACAGTTGTAATTTTCTCAGAAACACAACAAATAAAGAGAATTTCTTTATGGAAAACAAATTGGCGACTCTGCTAGGGAAAACCATCTCCTCTTCTGAGATGGTAACAACTCAATGCGACACTTCGTCAATCGGCTCGACGAAAAAGGTGATGACGATCAAATTCGATCAACTCGTCTATGAAGAAATACAGCGGGCTAAGGGTGGCAAGCCCACTCCAGCCTCCATCATCACTGCCAAGTCGAAGGGACACTCTGTCTATGTCCCTAAGAATCAGTTGGCAGTCAATGGTGAAGTCTCTGCCACAGTATCTACTCCTACCTCTGGCAAGAACTCCACTGCAAGCACGCACACTCTTGTGCGCTCGAAGATGACAGTAATCAAAAGTCACGTTGACAGTACTGGCTCCTTAGCCAAATCTATTCCAGCGTGCAAATTCAACCCCAAAAGTCACGCTGACAGTACTGGCTCCTTAGCCAAATCTGTTCCAGCGTACAAATTCAACCCTAAAAATCACGCTGACAGTACTGGCTCCTTAGCCAAATCTGTTCCAGCATGCAAATTCAACCCTAAAAGTCACGCTGACAGTACTGGCTCCTTAGCCAAATCTGTTCCAGCGTGCAAATTCAACCCTAAAAGTCATGCTGACAGTACTGGCTCCTTAGCCAAATCTGTTCCAGCGTGCGAATTCAACCCTAAAAGTCACGCTGACAGTACTGGCTCCTTAGCCAAATCTGTTCCAGCGTGTAATTCTAAAATTAAAAGTCATGCTAACAGTACTGGTTCTTTAGCCAAATCTGTTTCAGCGTGTATTTCATCAGAGAAGAATAACTCCTTAGTTATCTCTTCTTCTTTACCGAGTTCAACTAGAACTGGGGGTGGTCTTCCACACAAAGTCCCTTCGAAAAGGAATAACTCTTTAGTTGTTTCTTCTGCTCCTGTAGTTTTTACTTCAGGAACAGCTTTGACTGATACTTTTGTTAGTCAAAGGAAAGGAGATGGTCTTTTGACTACTCTTCCTTCTGGACATTCTATGTCTCAAAATCTGATTGAGTCTAAGAAGAAATATTCCTTAATATCTTCTCCTATGACTTCTTCAAATTGGGCACAGAATCTGTCCATTAAAGAGGGTCTGTTACCAACTCCTAATCAAAGGAGTGGTTCAACTCTTCCTTCTCTGCAAATATCCAGATCAATGGAGGGAAAACTCCATGTTTCCAAAATTAATGTGTTACCTTCCACTGATTTAAGAACAAAACTCAGCACTTCTGGTGTTAAGAAACCATACCAATTGGATATAAAGATAAAAGATCCAGATGCAGAGTATGCAAGAAATTATGTAGCTCACATTAATCACTCTTTGTATAATCAAGAGCCATTAAGACCCAAGAACAGGAAGTATACTCCTCAATCTTCACAAACAGATTTACGGGGATATCTTCAACAGAAGAAAAGGAGTAATTCTATGTCAAAGGAACATGCTGAATGTGACTTCTATCCAAGAGTCATAATTCAGTGCATATGTCAATCAACGGTTCAAGACCATGGTGATCATGAATGTGACTTCCAGCCAAGAGCCACAATGCAATACAGATGTCAAACTAAACGACAGTCTGTCTTCAATAGGATTCAATATGAACCTATGCCTCATGAAGATGAGCCTTTGTTTGCCTCTGTCAACATGACTTCTCGGGACACCGGGGGTAGAGTTGATAGTCCAGATGGAGTATATAGAAACACCAGAGCAAGAGTCCTGGCTTCTAGTCAAAGAAATTTGATCCCTGAAATTGATTCTGAATTCCTTGGAGAATCTAACTTCCAACCTCTTCCTACTGGGGGTAGTTCTCCTATAATTGACTTTGATGCACGAAGCAATGATTCAGAACAAACAACATCTACCAGTTCATCAATAATTCCTCGTACAGTCATAACTTATATGGTTGATGGGAATACTGATGAACCTTCTTCTTCCTTGACTCCTCAAGATCAAAGAATTGCTTCTTTGGAACAACAAATGAAGTCTATGGCTGATACTATGAAGTCGATGTATGAACTCATGGCAACACAGATGCAAAATCGACAGACTGTACCAGATGCCATACCAACTGACACTGATATGAGTCCAGTACAAGTTCCTCCAGCAGTACAATCTAATACTCCTGGACCAGCTCAACCAAATCCTAGTCTCTCTGGAGCTGGGGGTAGTGCTTACAATGCTGTTCCTCCTCCCAACTATTCTCTACAAGCCACAATTCCACAATCTTCGGGAGTTGTCTCTGAAGAATTGAAGAATCTCAAAACTCAATTCGAGGCATTCAAACAGAAGGATGGTTTACAAAGGTTAGGCATCAAGCAGCCTTATCCGATAGAATGGAAGCAAGTATCATATCCTCCTAAATACAAGCCTCCTACTATCTCATTCTATGATGGAACCACTTCTCCAAGTCAGTTTATTAATCACTTTGAAGTGATGACTGATCAACTGCAACCAAGTGATGCCCTCCTTACTCGGGTATTTATTGGATGTCTCAAAGAAACGGCTTATGAATGGTATAGGAGTCTCCCAGATGGGAGCATTACCTTATTTGCTGGTTTCAAACAGATGTTTCTTAAAAGGTTCTATGAAGGGCTTAATGACATGACTATGTCTGCTCTTATTAGAATCAAGCAGAAAAATAATGAATCTACAGAGGAATACATTGAACGGTTTCGAAGAGAAGCTCTGAAGATGCCTCTTGGAACTCCTGATGCTTTCACCATTACCACGTGCAAATCAAACTTGTTGCCAATCATCAGTATGTGGACAGGGTCCACTCAATTTCAAGATTGGCCTTCCTTCATAGTCAGTGCCAAAGCTGCAGAAATCAGTGCTGAAACTTTTAAAGGTTTAGGAGTGCAGATGACTCCTAAAGAAACAGGACAAGGTGCTAACAATAAAAACAATGCTCGCAAGGGAAAAGAAACTCTTGAAGTTAATCTTCAGAGCAAAGATGTATCAAATGTTCAAACTCCTGCCTCTACAACTCAACAATCAAGAACACCTCGCCCCAAAGAAGAATATTCTTTTGATGACGACGATGTCCTTGGTATCTTTGAATGTCTGCTGAAAGGTAATAAAATACAATTACCTGAGATCAAGAAACCTGATGAAGCTGGTAAAACAGATCATCCCAAATACTGCCCATATCACAGAATGCTGGGTCATACAATTCGTACATGTTATGTACTGAAAGGAAAGATCCAAGAAATGATTAAATCTGAAGCTATCTCTCTTACTCCAAAAGAGAAGACCGTCACCTCCAACGTCGTCTCTATGCAATTCGGAGATTTCCCTCCTCAACTCCTTGAAGGTGGGATCGTTCCTATTCCCAAGGCAACTCTTGACATAGTGAATCTTCCTCCTCCACGGTCTGAAGGATTAGTGCCAATCACTTTGGAGACTGGAGAAATCATGTGGATCCATCCTGATCTAGTGGCAGATTTTGAATCTCCTTTTCCTCAAAAGATTTCTTCTCGAAAGTCCAAGAAGGCTGGAAAGATTAAATCATGTCATATGACTTCTCTTGGATCTATTCCTGACACAGAGCCAAAAGAGAAAGAAGAAGCACTTGTTAGTGCTACTCGAACGGGGAAACCTGATCTAAAGGATTATTCCAAAAGTCCTGAGGATCCTCTTGATATCCCTCCAGCTGATAAAGATGCTTCTAATGTTCCTCCTGAAGAAGAATCATCTACTGCACCTGTTCCTTCCACTACACCAGTTGAACCTGTTCCTCCCAAGCCTACAGCTCTGGAGAAAGGCAAACAACAGGCTCGGTTTGATAAGCCAATCAAGAAGTCCTCTCCTCTTGGACTTCAGAAGCCTTACAACTTCGACATTTTGGCTCAACTTGCTAATACTCCAGCTAGAATGTCCCTCTTTGAACTTCTACGTCTTTCCAAAGAGACTCGGGAGACATTAAGTGAAGCACTTCTACAAGCTGACTCTTGTCTTGCACAATTGAAGAAGCCAGATGCAGAACCTGCCACTTGCTTACATTGCAACAGTGTACTGGAGATTATCCTAAATATCACCTTTACACAAGACGACATGCTATTGGAGGATAATCGACATGATCGGCCTCTCTACTACATCGGTTATATCGACACAATGAAGATAGATCGTATCCTCATTGATCCAGGGTCTGCTATAAGCATAATGCCAAAGAGTCTGTTGGATGAACTAAAAATCCCTCTCCACAAGCTCTCCAAGACGGTTACTACTATCTTGGGATTCAATCAAAGCCGAAGTGAGCCTTTGGGAAAGATTCATCTGAAGCTTCAGATAGGCGATTTCAGATCTAAAGTCACTTTCTATGTGATCGAGATCGCGGGATCCTATAATCTTCTTCTGGGGAGGCCCTTTCTTTATGAAAATAATGTGGTGCCCTCTACTCTTCATCAATGTTTTAAATACATTGATAGCAATGGAAGAGTACAAAAAGAAGTTGTTGATATAAATCCCTTCCATGGGGTTGAAGCTTATTTCAACGATTCTCGAATGTACAAAGAAGAGTATACAAGGATCATACAAGCTATGGAGAAAGAAGATGCACAAAGTGAGACTTTAATAATCCCTGTTAAAGGTCGAACTACTCAGCAACAATCTCTTAAACCCTCTGGAGAAGATTCTTTCATCATTCCAGTGAGTGGACGGATCTCTCCGTTACCTCAGTCATCTATTCAAAATACACTGATCATTCCTGTCAGTGGGCGTACTACAGTTCCTGTATCTTCATAAGATACTCTGCTAATTCCAGTTGGAGGGCGGACTACTCTTCCTACTCAAACTTCAAGAGAGCTCACCTCTTCTGAGCCATTTGTTATCGATCTTAATCGAAACAAAGCTTCTTCTTCTTCTCCCCCTTTAGTCATTGACTTGGCTAAAATCTCTAAGGCTCAGCCTTCTCCCAATGTAAATATTGCTGCTTTTACATTTAAAGAAAAGTCTCCACCTTTGCAGTACGTTGATGTGTGTAATTATGTTCATAGTTATTTACATCTGTTAGATGACTTGAACACAATAACCATAGGAGTTGTACAGACTGTTCATACAGATGTATCTCTAGAACCTGTACAATCTTCATACTTTCTAGTTCCCAGCAGAAAGCCAGGAGACATTCCAATATTCTTCTACAAAGGGCCTCAAAATCCTTCTGATCTTGAAGATGATGACAAAAATGATGATACTGGAAGATTACAACTACATCGTTATAGTCAGCAATCTAAAGACATTATCAAAAATATAGGCTATGACTTCAGGACTGGCCTCAATAGTGGAAAAGGAAAAAAATGCCTGTTCGTATTCCTCCTCTGAAATATGGAAGGACGAAATGCGGATTGGGCAATATAGCTCCTACTCCTTTTATCAATATTATCCATGAAGATCCCGAGTCTGACAAAAATAAGAGATCTGATTCTTCTAGTACTACTTCTTGGGATTTCGATACGAGTATCGGTGACTTCTACTGCAACATTCTGTCTTCCAACATGGTTTCTATTGACCATTTTGAAGAAAGTGATGAAGACAAAGAAGAGTTTGAAATCTTACCTGAATCGGAACAGTGGGCCCAAAGATTAGATAATCAATGGGAGTTCTGTTTCGAGCAAAAAGAACCTCCGACTGAAGATAAACTTGTTCAAATAGATGTTGGTGAAGAGGGATCTCCCAAACCAATATTCATCAGTGAAAGTCTTTCTTTGATGGAGCATCAAGAATTGGTCCTAATGGTGATATTGTCGCTGGAGTTGGAATCGTTCTTGTATCGCCAGAAGGTCTTGCTATCCAAAGAGCTTATTCTCTCGATCAGCCATGTTCAAATAATGTAGCTGAGTACAATGCATTACTTATTGGTCTTCAACTCGCTAAACATCTGAATATTCAACATTTGGAGGCGTACGGAGACTCTAAACTTATTGTCAATCAGATCAGGGGTACTTATGAAGTTCGCCATCAAGATCTGGTTCCTTATCATAAAACAGCTATATCTATGGCTTCTTCATTTGAAGAATTCTTCATTGAATATGTTAGGCGAGCATGTAACACAGAAGCTGATGTCCTTGCTAATCTTGCAGCGGTGCTAGCTATTCCAATCAGACGGCAACAAATGAACGTTGTTCGTAATCGAGAATTATTTTATCTTGAAAATAACTTGACTCTAGGACTTCCAGTTGACATTGAAGAATCAACATCTCATGACGTCAACACAACAAGAGGATTTGGATTCAGTCATAAATCGATGTCATCTTCATCCGATTCCAGCATGGAATTCATCTTCAGTAACTTGATTGAGAATCAGAATACGGATAAAGATTGGAGACTTCCTTTCTTAGATCTCGTATTATATGATATTCTTCCGGATGATCCGAGTGAGGCAGCATCTATCAGACGACGATCACTCAGATTCTACTACAATCATACAACAAAGACCTTATATCGTCGAGCTTATGATGGTTTACTCCTTCGATGTGTTGCCGGTGACGAGGCTCAACAAATCATTCGCGAAGCACATGATGGAATTTGTGGAGCACATCAGCCAGGACCAAAACTTCAAGACCGTATTCGACGTATGGGTTATTATTGGCCCACCATGGTATCTGATGCCATCGAATATGCAAAGAAGTGTAAAGCTTGTCAAATCCATGCGGATTTTATTCATCAACCCTCGGAATTTCTACATCCGACGGCAGCATCATGGCCCTTCGAAGCTTGGGGCATGGACATTGTCGGCCCGATCAATCCACCGTCATCTAAAGGTCATCGGTTCATTCTCGCAATAACCGATTACTTCTCCAAATGGGCCGAAGCCATTCCTTTATCTGAAGTTAAGACGTCTAATGTCATCAGCTTTATTAAGCACCATGTCATCTACAGATTTGGTGTTCCTCGATACATTGTTCATGATAACGGACCACAGTTCGTCAGCCAGAAATTTACTCGATTCTGTGACGATCACCGGATCAATAATGTGGCTTCTACCGCATATAATCCAGCAGCTAACGGATTAGCAGAAGCTTTCAACAAGACTATCATCAAACTCCTAAAGAAGTTTGTCTCCACTAACAAACGTAATTGGAGTGACAAGCTCGAGGAATATTTGTGGGCTTATCGCACTACAGTTCGTAATGCTACCAAATGTTCACCTTTCTCTCTGGTGTATGGTTGCAAAGCTGTTCTTCCATTAGAGATTCAAATTCCTTCTTTAAGGATAGCAATCGCTAATGAACTCACTGCTGAAAATAACGATCGTCTTCGACTTCAGGAATTAGAAGCTCTGAATGAAAAGCGATTATCTGCTCAACAGAATATTGAATTCTATCAAGCTAGAATTTCAAGAGCTTTTAATAAAAAAGTCAGAGTTCGATCATATCAAAAAGGAGAACTTGTTCTAACAGTCAGATGTCCTATGACTATAACTCATATGAGTAAGGGCAAATTTGACGCAAAGTGGGAAGGTCCCTATATTGTGAGCAAAGTTTTCTCAAATGAAGCTTATCAACTCTCAGAATTGGATGATCGAAAAGTTTTGATGCCTATTAATGGCAAATTCCTTAAAAAGTACTATGTATAAATACTTATAATCATAAGACAAATTCATGTTTAAAAATAAAATTTTTATTTTATTTTCATGAATGATGATACATGATATTAAGGAAGATCACTATCATCCTTCTCTACTTTTGGACGTGGGCCACTACCGTCCTTCTCGAAGATGTGATCAGCAAAAGAGCCGAGAACCTCCTTGCTAGAACCCACGAGGAATTTGCAAGCGGCCATCCTCATGGCTTCCTCTTCTTCAGTCCTTCCTGGTTCGAGCAGAAAATCCAGAATGTCCCTTGGTGGCTTGGGTGCAGACGAACCTTCGCCTGCTTCCGTCTTCTTCGTTTTGATTCGACCAGCAGGACGTTCTTCAGTGCCTTTCTGAACCTTTGAGGCTATCTCAGTCTTCTTGGATGCTTCTCCAGATGACATTTTTATGTTGAGGAGTAGAAGTATTCGTTCTCGCCAGATTTCTGCTATATTTATAGACAGAAGTTCCTCATTCATCCGACGTTTCACATATTCATTAATGCTTAACGGTTCATCCATTCATTTCTCCACATTCATCAGACGGTTCGCCTGTTCATTAATACTTGACGGTTCATCCGTTCATTTATTACATTCACTCGACAGTTCATCTGTTCATCATTTCCTAACGGTTCATCCGTTCATAATCTTCTATCAATTTATTAAGTGGGGATTTGTTATTTATCATGTTTTCATAATCTCTGAATCAATTCCGAATCTACTTACTCATTTGTCATGTTTTGACCTCTGCATAGAAATTAATCTATTTTCTTTTGAGTTCCTATATATTATCACGTCCATAATACCTCTGATAATATCATATACTCTAAAACAGAAAAGAAGATTTCATTATCTATCATGTCCACAATTCATCCACAAATACTAATTCATCCACAATTCATCCACAAATACAAAATTATTATATACGCTCTATTTTCCAGAGCGACTGAGCTTGGTGCCTAGTTCTTCTACGCTCCTAACTCCCAGATAGTGCAACAGAGCTTTAAACATTTCACGCTGCTCTATGAGGCTGCGCCCATCAGAAGAGGACGAGCCATCCAAGCCAAAATAGCTCAAGAAATTCTTGGCTAGTTGCAAGGGATCATCTTTGAGCTCAAAGACAAGGGGCTCTGGCTCTTCACCCCCAAAAGTTTTAATCAGTTCATTTAGATGCTTTCAAAGAACTTCGATGTCTTTTCGACTTCCGAAAAATTTTGAAGTCATCTCAGCGTGACTAAATCCATTTTATCATCTCTATTTTCAAAGTATTTCGAAATAATTTATCATTTTTCGAAAACTTTGAAGGGGGTTTTGTAGGCCTCAAAAATGAAAGTCACGCTGAGTTGATCAAGACAGAGTCAAAAGTCACGCTCAGTTGATCCAGATAATATAAACAAATCACGCTGGGAGACAGCTCATCATTTGTCAAAGAGTAATTATGACTGACAACACGACAGTCGAAGAATATCTCTTCGTATGCCACGTATACACAGAATTCGAGAGATCATCGCCGTCTATCGTGTGATTTTTGAAATCTTCTTCAGCAAGACTCAGCCTTCGTCGAGTTGGCGTACCAAAAGGGTTTCTTGTCATTTAATGCGACTGACAAAGCAATCACTGTCAGAGATTTTGTGTCAGTCGAGACACGCCGAATCAAGACAGCTGGCAGTTCTATCTCAAGTCTGCATGTATTTGTGATCTTCATCTCAAGTTTGCGTGGATTCTGAAGTTTTCTTCCTCAAGTTTGCGTGGATTTTGAAGTTCTTTGCCTCGAAGTCTGCGTGGATCCTGAAGCTTCCTGCCCCAAGTTTGTATGGATTTTGAAACTTTCTACACCGAGTCTGCATGGATTTCGTCTTCAATAAGTCTGCATGGATTTCATCAAATTGGAGTACGTGGCAGCCATGCCACTGATCTCTCGCCTACGTGTCCTGTAACTTGCACACGACTCATGCATGATCGCCATGTGTCCAACAGTTACAGGCCACATCCAGTAACTGCTCACAGCCTTGCGTATGTTAAATCCTGCATGATTTTCAACTAAGCACAGGCTGTGAAGACAGTTATCTTTTCAGTTTTATTTTTGACTCTATAAATAGAGTTCTTTTTCTCATTCATTGCACAGATACATTGATATCTACTGTCAAAATTTTGAGAGCTTTTCTTCTTCGCATAGTCCAAGGGATAAAGCGATCGTCTTCTAGATCGGATTCCTACAGTTGAAATTTTCCCAGAAACACAACAAATAAAGAGAATTTCTTTATGGAAAACAAATACGAACATCGAGGAAAACCTGTTCCAAGAACAGAGATTAGAACAACCCAGGAGCCCTGTTCGAATTTCGATTCCGATCAATCACTTGGCAATTTTTGAAAAACTAATTGAATAGAAGTTTAGACAACCTGTAGTGCTTCACAACACTTCTCACCGAATTCGATTTCGTCGACCGAGCATCGAGAAATCGCTTTTCCAAATTGACGGAAAAACTATTTTCCGAAAACACGAAAACTCTCGATACGACGTGCGTCCCACCAATCCGGGTGACGTGGTTGCGAACCGAAAGCATCGAAAGATGCGTAACGACTTCGTGGACATGTGGGCTTTGACGGAATTCAAATTGGTCGTGTGTGCGCGACGAATTTGACGTATATCCGTCGAAATTCCCCGTATCGGCCTCTGTGCAAATTTCTTAATTACTTTGTGCACGCTCATCAGATTGAGATAAAACTTGTGCCAGTAGGACCATATCATGTTTCTGGTCCTGTATGCCAAGTTTGGTCCAATTCTGAGACAGTTGATCGGATCGCCGTTTTGCGGGCCCCACGGTCCAACTCAACGGGCGATTTTGTGCACGGCCCGCTGGAATCCAACTCTGGACATACGGTTGGGTTCGTATCGGAAAAATGATTCCGTAGACATGTAGTTTGACGACTTTAGAGATCGTTGACTCTGTCACACTTTTCGGTGCAAAGCGGGTCCAACGACGGATACCGTTTTAGCCCAAAATTACCGTTTTGCCCCTGTGTCCAGAATTGGACTTAAGGACAGGTAATCCTAGCTAATTTGACTATTCTAAGAATATTGGAAATATCTATTTCAGCATCTGGAGACTGTTGTACGTGTTTTGACTTTTGTGGCACATTGAGTGGTTTGGAATATCGGTTACACCAGCACAGGACCACAGGCGAGTACAGTTTATTGTTTGTTTTCAGTATTGATCTTTACTATACATCAGTGTTTAGTCGATAGATATGTGATTTCAGTTTTATGTTAATTTTGTTCTTTGTTGTGTCGGGAGGTGAAGTACCAACGATGTGTGATCTGACCTTAGACTGTGTAGACCGTGATTTATTCTTGCATTAGACCGTGTAGACCATGATTTATTCTTGCTTTATACAGTGTAGATAGTATTTCATATTTTCTTTATACAATGTAGACCGTGTAACATCATACTGTGTAGATCGTAATTATTATTTTGTAGACAGTGTTTCTTTATTGTAATATTTTCTGTAGACCGTGTAACTGTAGACCGTGTAAATTGTAGACCGTGTAACTGTAGACCGTGTAATTATAGACCGTGTAACTATAGACCGTGTAACTTTAGACCGTGTAGACCGTGTCGCATAATTGTCCCGAGATCGATCACATATCAAAGGTACTTCAGTGGGTCAGTTGGTGAGTATTTTATTGTATTTCATTTTATGTTCTTATTATTCAGTTTTATTGTCTTTCTTCATTTTATTTTATGAATCATATGTCTAAAGGCTAACCCCTGTTATATAGTCATTTTCATATATTGGAACTGCATTCAGTGAATTGTACTCGTTCCATTCCTGACTGGAAACCATATTTTTCATTTTAGCCGTGGATTCACTTAGCATAGAAAATACGGGTGTACTTGCAGCTGAAGCCTAGAGACTAGCGAGATAGATGAGTTGTAGACATTCCATATATGTATAAGTTTATATTTTTCTGCAAAATATACAGCTTGTGATCATTGTAAATTAAATTAATTTTGTGAATGAGCATTATTTGTGATTTTAGATCTTCATGGCCGTGACAGCGTACTACCGCCGACACTACGGCGCAGGCTGGCTTGGACATGTCTCGTATCCGTAAAAAAAAATGGGTGCGGGTCGTGACAAGTTTTTGTGGTGGCCCATGCAGGTCTGTTTTCGCAAATTATGCGAACTCGTGATGGTACTTAAGTTAGTCGTACTATTGCGAGCCTGCGACTAGAACATGCTCATTCATGAACAAGGATTAATTTAATTTAAGAGAATGACTAGGACTAGGAGGTCCTTATACAAATTTACCGATGGGTAGTCTAGACCATGAAATTTAGATGAGGGTTATTAATTTTGATAGTTTGTCAGATCCCTTTGTCAGACCCCCATAGGTACACTATTACCTCTTGATAGGACGATATGATCCAATGTGGATAGATTATTCACTTGGTGAGACAGAGCTTCCTAGAATTAATGATCTAACCTAGATGAATTATTCAATTTCTTCTCTTTGCCTCTTTAGATATCATCCTCACATCTTAGTCCAAACTGCCTATTTAGTTTCTATTTGCCCTAGGGATTATTATTATTTAGTATAAATTCGGATTATTGTTATCCCCATACGAACCTCGAGTTAGTTTCAATTCAAAGTTTTCCTCAATGGTTTGGATATACACATGAAATATATATTAGAATGATTGTATTTCTTTTGTCTTCATTCCTCCCTGTTAAATCTTTTTAAGGGTTATGACTGATAGGACAACCACTTACGCTTTATTTTATAGTCAACTTGTTTAAATCTCTAGAAGCTTATAAATTTTTACAGATATAGTTAAAGGAATGTTAGTTGACTCATAATGGCAGGACAGCAGCGCACTGTCGTCATTTATTTGAATTGGGGAGACTATGTATTCACTGCAGCCAGCAGCGCATTGGCGAGGCTCGATCCCTAGAGTTAAAATTGGTTTAAGAAAATGTAGGTTATAAAATATTGCTAAACTATAGCTAGTGGTCCTCTTTTGACCGTAGTCACCCTTGTGTCAATATAAGGTAGAGTATCGGATAGCATATCACCCTGAAATCACGAATCCAAGGGTTACCACAACCCGAGAATACGGGCGAGGCATAATTCTTGGTGAAATGACTTCAGGCGTGATTATAGGTTTGGAATACTATAGGGGATAGAAAATGCCCGGTGTGTCCCATAAGATTCAAAGTCAATACTAGTGAAAGTTCTGTAAGTAGGGTAGCATGTCTCCTAACCTACCAATCCGCGGTCCTTGTGATCTATTGACAAGATAATTGACGGACACTAATAGGTTTACTTAGAATATAGAATTCAGAAGTCCTTAACCCATTAGTCGACCAAGGCCACAGTTTAGACATGAGATAAATAGACAAGGGTAAGGACAATCATTTACCGTGACTATGGTAGGCACTCATCCCGAGAATGGTTTCCAACAAATATTACACTAGTTATGTAAATTTTATTACTAAGACCTAACTAGTATGGGAACCCCATAGTCACTAGCTTAGCCAATACCATAGCTTAAATACCATGTCATATTATGATCTACTAGTTGTCAACAGTAATGCATGATCACTACAACTCTTATGACAATAGTCTGACAGCCTGACACAAATAGAAATTCATGACTTAGTTGTTAGAATCTTTTCATAAGATGTGCCTTAGAGCTGGTTACCCCATTGATAACTCTTGTATACTGTGGACGAGCATATCATTCTATTTTATCGACCATGTGCCATGATACACACTCGTTTTCCATTTAGTGAGGAACGATCCTTGACTCGACTTATAACTATCGTATCCCGTTACGCCGTGCCTGATTCTTTATTAACAAGAGTCAAGGTACAATACATGAATTTTGGAATTCTTCTGACCTCACTATTCCTAAGACCATGACCTAGCTTCTAAGGTGGGTAGACTGTAAGCCTTCTAGAATTTTTGGGGTATGCAAGAATTATCGATTGATTAGAATGATTTCCATTAGGATGATAATTAGTGCCCCATGGACTCCCACTTTCCATTTAGATCACTTTGTGTCCCCGACCGTGCCGTTAATATTTGGAGCACGAGACCAGCTGTTACCTCTCCACAAATTTCATATACAAGATCTAGACGAGTCTACCTTCATCTAGGTATATCATGTTCCACCCAAATCCGTCCCTTTGTACTCTATTTTTGTGCTACGACTTTCAGGTTAAAAGGACTAGCTACAACCCTTACCACAATACTGGTATACTTTCCGACTTCCACTAGAGCCTCAACCTTGACTCAATTCCTTCGACCCAATATGTGGTGGTGATCTACTCGAAGCCCACTATGCATATTCCACTAGTGTGCCACTCAATTGAGGTCTCATATGCTACTTAAACACAAAAGTCACCGAAGGAGCATTTTGGACTTTAAGAACTTAGCTAACCAACCTGACTGGCAACTAGCTCAACCACTTGAGTTAAAGCCTATTCTAGGTTACCCTAATCTAGTAGGAATGGTTTTATCATTGGGATCTTGTTCAGTCAATATAGATTGAAACCAATGTTCATCCAACCAACGAGTGATGTCCAAAGAGGGAACCCATAAGACCCAGTAAAACCCATCCATACATACCTCTATAGTTGGACTAAAATAACGAACCAATTGAAATAGGTCCCTATGCCTATTATATAGTCTCCACCTCTTAGAATATGTAGTCATTTGTAACCCTTATTCCATCTACCGGGAAGTCGAGATACGATCTTGTATTGGATTTATATCCCTTGTTCGTGTGTTTAAATAACCACGGAAAAGATCACGATCTTGATTTCTCAAATTCTGTTTTATTACGGAACCTTGTTTAGATTAATTTTGAGAACGGAACTTCCGTATTGCACGGATTACAAGACCCTCTGAGAAACTTAGCAAGTGACTGGACTAGAGTAGCCCAATCTAGCGAATAAGACTATAGGTTCATAAATACTCTTTCTATCTGTATTATTGTATATTCCCTACTACTCTTTAAACTTCATAATTGCTCTTGATTTTTTTTCCTTATTTTCCTGTCCTTTCTATTGCAGAGAGACGAAGGTCATACTTATTAGAATTCACCAATAGTTCTTAGCTACTTGTGTAAATTGGTTGCTTGTTAAATTTTGGGGTTGCTTGATAAATAGGAGATGATTACAGATACCATATGCCTAGATATTTATTGGTAGGATTGTTAGCAAACAGTTTAGCAGATTATAAGATTTTAGTTTGACGAGTAGTGTGACCAAAGGTGGGTAGAAGTCCTCGGAGTTGCGTAATTACAATGGCTAGGAGGAGGATTTAAACTGTTTTTGAGGAAGTAAAAATTCGAGGAGGTTAAGTGAATGATAGTTTTCCTTTTTTGAATTTAAGGAATAGTTATGAATTAGAATTTCGAGGACGAAATTATTTTTAAGGTGGGTAGATTTGTAACTCCTCTTCCCGGAATTTTTATAATTTATTTATTTAATTGAATTAAATGGTGATTTTTAGAGTTTTTATAAATAATTATTAATTAATTATTAAGGTAGATGATTTTAGCCATGATGGAGTTTTGGAGTACACGGTGACTAGAAATCATGGCATGGATAGTGTCATGGCGTGCTTTGGCTAGTGTATTAGCCCTGATAGGGAAGGCCGAGCCATAGTGATGTCCTAACTAGAAAAACCAGGCCAAGTTGCGACTTAACCCTTACCGAAGTTTTATTTATTTATTATTTATATTATTGAGTTTTCAGGGAAACCGGTTATACCATTTTAGCCCGGACTGGACCAGAACTGAACCCAAACCCATATAGTCATGCGGCATGTTCGATGACATGTGTGTTGATGTATCTTGGTGAGTGGGTGGTTTCCATTTTTACGATTTAATGAATATTCTAAGTTTTCATAATTAAATATTATAAATATTATTATTAGTTGATATTCAATGAAACCTATATAAAGTGGGTCTTGTGTATTTTAGGGTTTTTAGACTGTACACAGCAGTTTATATAACCATTATTAATTTATAGAATTTTATTATTATTATTATCATTGTTGTTATTATCATAATTATTGAGAATATTCGTATATAATATTTTATATTTAGTGGTTATATTATTTTTAAAATAAATGCTCATAATTATAGGCCCTATTCTAAGAATAAATAATATGGGGATTTATATTTCTATAAAAAAAATTATTTATTTTTAATGGAGATTTATTATATAAGCATTATATGAGTACATATAAATATATATATATATATATATATATATATATATATATATATATATATATTAATATATATATATATATATATAGATATATATAAAATGAATAGTTATATGTATAATGAATAGTTAATAAAAAAAATTAAAAAAAAAGGCAAAGAAGAATGGGAACCAGCAGCATTAGCCGGCCCAAACCCGCGCGCATATGAGCGAACCCGAGCTCCAGCCTAGCTTGTATAAATAGACTCGACAAACAGAGAAGAAGTGATCGACTACTCCTAAACCCTAGCGCCGACCTTCTCCGACGTACGCGTGGCCGTGGAGGGCCACCGCCGGCCGGCGAGAACCGCCGCACAGGGCCGCGCACGTACAGGCGCAGGCTTGACAGCAGCAAGGCACGAAGCGAGGTACTGATTTCATCATCAGATTTCTCTCTGTGTATTCAACGGATTTCGGTTCCGTAAAATTCTATAGAATACCCATATGACCAGCTAAGATCCCCTTCAATTAGTTCGTATCGAGCTCGTTTGTATTCGACGAGAAATCAATGCGAACATCGAGGAAAACCTGTTCCAAGAACAGAGTTGTAACACCCAGTTTTCCAGATGAGGGTATTTTTGAAATTTTGTAATTATAATAATTATTATTGATATTTAAATCATATTGTGATTTTTGGTGATTTTTAATAATTTTTAAACTATTTAAAAACTGCCTTGAGTCATGACTTGTGATTTTGATGTGCTTTCAGTGAAACCCTAGTGACTACATGACCTCGCGCCTAACCATGCCATAGGATATTTAATTATCATTTTTAGCCTAGGGGTATTTTGGTCATTTTGACTTTTTGAATTATTTAATGATTTATTGAATTGGTGATTCCTAGTTTGGGCTTTGACTTATAGTGACTTGTAGACTAGTCTAGAACCTAACCCTAGCTATGGTAACCCTAGTCTAACTTAGGTTAACCTACTTTTAGTCATTAGAGACTAATTTTGGAATAGGAGGATTAGTTTGAGTGAAATCATTTCATGATTTATGGTTTAATGAAATGACTTATGATTTCATGACTCAATGACTTATGACTTGGCCCATGGCCCATAACTAGAAGCCCTAACCCTAACCAAACCCTAAATGACCAGCCACATAGGGATCCCCACCCTATATAAACACTTATTCATTAGGGTTGCCTCCTTTTTATCATTCCAACACTTGGAGAAAAGAAAAGGTATTGTCCCCCTTCCAAAAATCCCCATAAATCCATTTTAATTCCTTTTTAATCCTAGTCTTTTGCAATAGGTTCGAATTTCTATATTTTTTATAATTTTGGAGGTTAATCTCAGCTTTGGGCTCATTTGGAGCATTTGGCCATCAAGAGGAACACCCCCCATTTGGAGCTTTTCCATGCAATTTGCATATATAGGTAAAACTCCTCAAATTGATTTAAATTGCTATTTTCTTTGCATTTAGGGCTAGATCTAGGAGTCCCCTAGCTGTCCCTGAAATTTGAGCACAATTCGTGTCAGTTTCGTGTCCGTATCGGACACGTATCCATTTGATAGGCTAGGTGTTCGATAGAATACCCCTTAGGAATTTATTTTCGATTTTTGAAAATGTAATTACATGGATTGGTAGATCTTAGTATGTACATTAAATTTTGTGAAGGGTGTTTGGTATTTCTGTGTTGTTTCGTGTCTGTTTTTCGTATTGGACACGCTGTGCACACACGTACACTGTGTCCTGCTACTCGGGCACAATAACTCCCTGTGTAGGACACGTGGATACGCCATTTTTGGCGAGGATGATGGGGCATAGACTGACATCATCCTCCTAAAAGATGGGGCCCTATGGTTCAGTGTGCGAGGAGAAATCCTCCTCGCACTGGCCGCGCGTGCGCGCTGTGCACGCGTGGGATTCGACCACTGACACGGCTCTAAAGCCGACACGACACGCACCTAGGACACTGTGCAGGGGCATACACGTGTAGCCCTATAGGTGGCGAACACGTGGGCACGAGCACGAGTCGTGTCGTACCCCGTGTCACGCGCAGGACACGCGTGCATGCGTGCACGACGCAGCGCACTGTCTGTGCACATGTGCGTGTCTGTGTGTGTTTGGACACGCTCGTGTCCACTTGGTGGGACACGAATGACTCGTGGGACACGGGTACAAGTGGTGAATGGGTTACCAACCATTTATTGGTCATTTTAGTACGATTTTGGTGTTCCATTTTGAAATTCCCGTTTTCACTGATACCATGTATGATTTTCGAAATCCTGAACTGTGATTTCAGTTTAAATTGATTTTTATGATGTTCTAAATTGCCACTTTGATTCACACTTGTGTAATAGGACTTGCTAGATGGGTGTTACATATTAGTTTTGGTTTTTGCACTTGATAATGGATTTTCGTAGTTGGAATGATACGAATGGTTGACTGATACATGTTTTCAGCCCTTAAATTCTGATTTGGTTTTTCCCTTCTAAGACTGATTTTTTATTTTTTGATTTATTTCTATATTTGATGCCCCACATGTGTATTAGTTTACACTTGGGTGGATTCATGTGAGATGAGGTTTTCGTTTGATCTTGAATGTTAAATCGATACATGGTTAACTAGGAATTTCTTACTGAAATTCTGAATTGCCAGGGGATTAATTCCTGAGGATCATTCTCCCTAAACACACACTGTTTTGATAAAACTGAACTGAGACATCTTTAAAACTTTCATAAAAACTGTCATTTTCCTGAGTTTTCCAATAAAATGAGCTCCTGAGATGATTTCAGGAATCTCAAAACTTGAGCCATGTGTATACACAAATGTACAACACATATGGCCTTCACCATTGACACACTACATTGCCTAATTCCTGAAGACCTATTTGAAACATAAATTGTTTTCACTGATTTCAGTCTACACATCACTAATCCATTTTTTTCCCTGTGTACACTTCCTTTCACTGTTTGATGAACACCTAATACACTAGACACAAACACACAATTATGTATCCTGAGATTCAAATCTCTGTTAACATGAAATTGGTTTTGTTCACTGTTAAATGTTAAAACTGAGATTGGGGCTTGTATTATCTGAGTTTGTACACTGTTGCTCACTGTCCTCTAGTCACACATACCTATGTAACATGCCTCACTGCCCTCTCACCCACACTCACTGTTTTTCACTATTTTTCCACTCTCACCATACTCTTAACACCCTAGCTCTACACACAAGCCCACATGCCCTCACTCTCACTCATGACACACACACACCTTGAATATTCATATGTTTCCTCCTTTTCATTCTTTTCATATGTATATATATATATATGTATATATATATATATATATATATATATATATATATATATTTTTATATATATATATTTTTATATATATATATATATATATATATATATATATATATATAAAATATATATATATATATATATTTTTATATATATATATATATATATATATATATATATATATATATATATATATATATATATATAGGTTCCTATAGATAATGTATGAGTGTGTATGATTGACTTTAACATGTACACTAGAGTGTGGCCCTCCTTGTGGGAATGTATATATACACAATTCTGGAATGTGATGTGCAGGTAGACTTGGAGTGAGCTAGGACTGTGAAATAGTGAATACGTGAACTATTATTTACTTGGAATGTGTATGGGGGGGGGGATCTGGGAACAAGGATTGAGAAGGGTTAGTTGAGAATGGAGTATAAGTATTGAGAAGGGAGAGGAGTTATAGTATAGTGACACATAGATGGTATGTATATTGTGCTATATATATGTATATATGATATATGAATTGGTTTGATATGGTTTTGTTAAGCCATGATTGGTTATATAGGTATTGGTATAGGGTTAGTTTTATGATATGGTTATATAGTGTCATTTCCTTATAGGCTTTGGTATAGGAATGTGGTTAGACTGGAATGACTGGTTAGACAAGTTGACCAGGAGTTTGACCTAGCTTGACTAGGTAGTTGACCCAATAGCCTAGAGATGACCTAGTTTGACCATATTGACTAGTCTGACCATTATTGACTAAACCCTAGATAACTTGACTAATTTGGCTAGAATGTTTGACTAAGAGTTGACTTTAACCTATATTAGACTTGTTTAACCTTGTTTGACCTTGTATGACTTAGTTTAACTTCTTGTGACCTAATATGACTTGATTTGACTTAGTTTGACGGTAGGGTTGACCAAGTTTGACTTTGACCTAGATTGGCCTAGAAATCATGCAGATTGCATCATAAACATCATCTGTCTCATTTTAAACATATTATGACCTATATTACTCTGTTTCGGACATTGTGACTCTGGTTCAGACATCTGATATTCATCAGTTATTCATGGTATCAGGCGAGTACATTCTCTGATAGTTCTTTCATTTATTTGATGATTACTGTGATTCAGTTCTAGTATAGTTCTATTTGATTCTCTGTCACAACATGTATTAATATTTTAGATTCATTTATTCGTAATATATGTACTTGATTTGTCTAACCCTGTTACTCGAATCACTCACAAGACTCATCTACTCGAAACACCTACAAGTATTAAATGTACAAATCATACAAGAATCATCATTACAAGAACGATAGCTATCGCTGCTGGGCCCGGTATGCGATGTGCCGTATTCAACAAGAATCACCAAACAAGAATGATAGCCATCGCCGCTTGGCCGAGCGTGCGATGTGCCGTATTACAAGAATGATAGCCATCACCGCTTGGCCGAGCGTGCGATGTGCCGTACTCATTACAAGAATCACCTACAAGGATTAGTGTACAAGAATCTTACAAGAATCACTTCACTCAAATCATTGAGAAGAATCATCTACTAGAATCATCATGTACAAGAATCATTTACTAGACTCAAATTGTATTAGACTCACATTGGGATTACACTCAACCTACATTGTACAAACTGGACTTATAACATGTTACCCTAGTTCAGCTAGATCTTATTTTATAGTCTTCTTTGCCATCATTCTTCTTTTATTTCATTACCTTACTTTCCTTGTACCTTTGCTATTTCTCTACATTATTACCTGTATAAAACTGCCATTATCATCAATATAACTGTCTATAACTATTTTATAGTATTTGTCATTACTTGGATTTTTTGGATGAGATGTGCTCGTTCCTGTTCTGACTGGACCTGTTGAAATTTTACAGATGATTGCCCTGAGGATACATGCCCTACATATTATGGACCCGGAGACAGGATGACTACCTTTGGCCCCGACACTCAGGAGTGATCGGGATTTAGTTTAGTAGACTAGCATCTGTTTTTATGTTGAACTTGTTATAGAAGTTTTGAGACTTGTGTAGTATTTGAGATTTGTTGAGAGTTGTTATTATTTTAGTAGTTGTCTTCCTATTCTTAGTTAACTCTTCTGTGATTATCTTATCGTGCTTAGACTGTGATTGAGTTACAATATTTTATACTTGTCCTTCGTTCGGAGTTGATCATGATGAGTACATTATAATTGCGTGAGTTGCTGGTTAGATAGTAACCTAGGACAGTGCTCTACCGCCGACACTGCGGCATAGGCTGAGCATCGTTACGTATTCGTACCCTCACAGTGGGTGCGGGTCATGACACGTTTTTAGTGGTGGCCCATGCAGGTCGAGAGTCGCATTAGTGCGATATCGTGGTAGTACGGTGACTTAGTTGTACTGCTGCGAGCCTGCGATAGGATTGAGAGATAGGCTTTAACGGGGAGGTACTCAATCACAGTTAGGAAAAATTCTGCTTCAATTCATGCCATCTACATATCTTACTGACTTGTCTTTTTTGCAATAACCTGTCCTCCTCTGATTTATCGATTCCTACTCAGTATTGACTTCCTTTTCGATCTGTCTTCAAGATGGTGGAGACACGATCACATCGCTCTGGTACAGTAGCCGCTGCAGAGGGGTCTGCCACCTCTCACCTTCAGCAGCCAGCTCCCGGTACCGCAGCTCCAGTCATGCCAGCTGGGGTGGGTGTCTCAGCAGCTTTCGGAGGAGCACCTCCACTAGCTGGGAGGCAGAGTCCCGTGCTTCCCGAGATCCTTCCACTGCAGCAGCCTCCACCTGCGGGGATGGTAGATGCTGCTCATCTATTTTCTTTCGTGTAGAGGATTCTGGCATCTCACCAGCAGCAACAGCAGCGACAGACTGCCGATTATCATCAGGAGATTGATGAGGCCCACCAGCTGGTTCGTACTACAGTAGAGATGGTGACTGCTCGGGGAGAGTAGCAGCGGCCTTACCGAAAGTAGAAGGATATCCAATTCTTTCAGAAGATGCACCCTAGAGAGTTCCTGGGCACTGAGGGCATCCATTATGCAGACGATTGGATAGAGCATATCGAGGAGATATTCAGGTTGGCAGAGATACCAGATCGACTCCATATCGAGGCGGCAGGCAGTCAGATGCAGGACTTAGCCCGTGCGTGGTACCAGACAGATTCCAGGGTGGAAGTTGAGGGCCAGACTTGGGCCCAGTTCAAGGAGCAGTTTAAGGAGCAGTTCTTTCCTGATGTGGCCATGGGAGGTATCGAGGCACAGTTTGAGAGCCTGGTTTAGGGGAACCAGTCAGTAGCTGAGTACGCCGGAGAGTTTTGCCGGTTGGCCCAGTTCATTAATGACTTGACTGAGAAGACGAAGGCGAGGAAGTTCCGCCGAGGCTTGATTAGGGAGGTTTGGTCGCTGACTAAGAGCGACCGGAACGCTACCTATACGGAGATATTTTCTGGGGCTATGGCAGCGGAGGACGACCTGGGGTTGAAGTTGAAGAGGGGTCGGGACTTCCAGGGTGGTAGCAGCAGTGGGGGTCAGGCCAAGAGGCCCCATGTGCAGGCTCAGCAGGCACAGGCACCAGTGAGAGTGCAGCAGGCTCAGCATCAGCCTCGAGGGCAGGACCGCAGGGTTCAAACTTGTGCCTACTGTAGAAAGGCAGGACACACTTGGGAGTCTTGTAGGAGGAGATTGAGGGTTTGCCTATTCTGTGGATCCGATGCTCACCAGATAGTGGATTGCCCCACAGCACCCCCACTTCGTGGAGCACAGGATCAGAGAGAGGGAGCTAGGCCACCTGTAGCTCAGCACCAGAGGGGTAGAGCTTTTGCGATGGCGGTCGAGGAGACCGATGCTGCAGGTGATGGGTTAGCATGTTTGTCCTTCTCATTCTTCCTTCCCACTTTCCTGTGTGATTCCCTTAGTACCTGCCAGGATATTGTTTTTGATTGCTAGATAGTGTAGCTACCCTGTTCGAGACTGTGGAATCACGACCAGTAAGATTTTGTTTGCATGATTATCTTTTGACCTTGATTGTTTGGGTTTGACCTAGAAAGGGTGCGACAATTTTAATTTCGAGGACAAAATTTTTATAAGGTGGGTAGGATTGTAACACCCAGTTTTCTAGATGAGGGTATTTTTGAAATTTTGTAATTATAATAATTATTATTGATATTTAAATCATATTGTGATTTTTGGTGATTTTTAATAATTTTTAAACTATTTAAAAACTGCCTTGAGTCATGACTTGTGATTTTGATGTGCTGTCAGTGAAACCCTAGTAACTACCTGACCTAGAGCCTAACCATGCCATAGGATATTTAATTATCATTTTTAGCCTAGGGGTATTTTGGTCATTTTGACTTTTTGAATTATTTAATGATTTATTGAATTGGTGATTCCTAGTTTGGGCTTTGACTTATAGAGACTTGTAGACTAGTCTAGAACCTAACCCTAGCTATGGTAACCCTAGTCTAACTTAGGTTAACCTACTTTTAGTCATTAGAGACTAATTTTGGAATAGGAGGATTAGTTTGAGTGAAATCATTTCATGATTTATGGTTTAATGAAATGACTTATGATTTCATGACTCAATGACTTATGACTTGGCCCATGGCCCATAACTAGAAGCCCTAACCCTAACCAAACCCTAAATGACCAGCCACATAGGGATCCCCACCCTATATAAACACTTATTCATTAGGGTTGCCTCCTTTTTATCATTCCAACACTTGGAGAAAAGAAAAGGTATTGTCCCCCTTCCAAAAATCCCCATAAATCCATTTTAATTCCTTTTTAATCCTAGTCTTTTGCAATAGGTTCTAATTTCTGTATATTTTATAATTCTGGAGGTTAATCTCAGCTTTGGGCTCATTTGGAGCATTTGGCCATCAAGAGGAACACCCCCCATTTGGAGCTTTTCCATGCAATTTGCACCTATAGGTAAAACTCCTCAAATTGATTTAAATTGCTGTTTTCTTTGTATTTAGGGCTAGATCTAGGAGTCCCCTAGCTGTCCCTGGAATTTGGGCACAATTCGTGTCAGTTTCGTGTCCGTATCGGACACGTATCCATTTGATAGGCTAGGAGTTCGATAGAATGCCCTTAGGAATTTATTTTTGATTTTTGAAAATATAATTACATGGATTGGTAGATCTTAGTATGTACATTAAATTTTGTGAAGGGTGTTAGGTATTTCTGTGTCGTTTCGTGTCTATTTTTTGTGTTGGACACGCTGTGCATACACGTACACTGTGTCCTGCTACTCGGGCACAATAACTTCCTGTGTAGGACACGTGGATACGCCATTTTTGGCGAGGATGATGGGGCATAGACTGACATCATCCTCCCAAAAGATGGGGCCCTATGGTTTAGTGTGCGAGGAGAAATCCTCCTCGTACTGGCCGCACTGGCCGCGTGCGCGCGCTGTGCACGCGTGGGATTCGGCCACTGACACGGCTCTAAAGTCGACACGACATGCACCTAGGATATTGTGCAGGGGCATACACGTGTAGCCCTATAGGTGGCGAACACGTGGGCACGAGCACGAGTCGTGTCGTGCCCCGTGTCACGCGCAGGTCACGCGTGCATGCGTGCACGACGCAGCGCACCGTCTGTGCACATGTGCGTGTCTGTGTGTGTTTGGACACGCTCATGTCCACTTGGTAGGACACGAACGACTCGTAGGACATGGGTACAAGTGGTGAATGGGTTACCAACCATTTATTGGTCATTTTAGCACGATTTTGGTGTTCTATTTTGAAATTCCCGTTTTTACTGATACCATGTATGATTTTCGAAATCCTGAACTGTGATTTCAGTTTAAATTGATTTTTATGATGTTCTAAATTGCCACTTTGATTCACACATGTGTAATAGGACTTGCTAGATGGGTGTTACATATTAGTTTTGGTTTTTGCACTTGATAATGGATTTTCGTAGTTGGAATGATACGAATGGTTGACTGATACATGTTTTCAGCCCTTAAATTCTGATTTGGTTTTTCCCTTCTAAGACTGATTTTTTATTTGCTGATTTATTTCTATATTTGATGCCCCACATGTGTATTAGTTTACACTTGGGTGGATTCATGTGAGATGAGGTTTTCGTTTGATCTTGAATGTTAAATCGATACATGGTTAACTAGGAATTTCTTACTGAAATTCTGAATTGCCAGGGGATTAATTCCTGAGGATCATTCTCCCTAAACACACACTGTTTTGATGAAACTGAACTGAAACATCTTTAAAACTTTCATAAAAACTATCATTTTCCTGAGTTTTCCAATGAAATGAGCTCCTGAGATGATTTTAGGAATCTCAAAACTTGAGCCATGTGTATACACAAATGTACAACACATATGGCCTTTACCATTGACACACTACATTGCCTAATTCCTGAAGACCTATTTGAAACATAAATTGTTTTCACTGATTTCAGTCTACACATCACTAATCCATTTTTTTCCCTGTGTACACTTTCTTTCACTGTTTGATGAACACCTAATACACTAGACACAAACATACAATTATGTATCCTGAGATTCAAATCTCTGTTAACCTGAAATTGGTTTTGTTCACTGTTAAATGTTAAAACTGAGATTGGGGCTTGTATTATCTGAGTTTGTACACTGTTGCTCACTGTCCTCTAGTCACACACACCTATGTAACATGCCTCACTGCCCTCTCACCCACACTCACTGTTTTTTACTATTTTTCCACTCTCACCACACTCTTCACACTTTAGCTCTACACACAAGCCCACATGCCCTCACTCTCACTCATGACACACACACACACACCTTGAATATTCATATGTTTCCCCCTTTTCACTCTTTTCATATGTATATATATATGATTGAGATATATATGTATATATATATATATATATGTATATATAGGTTCCTATTGATAATGTATGAGTGTGTATGATTGACTTTAACATGTACACTAGAGTGTGGCCCTCCTTGTGGGAATGTATATATACACAATTCTGGAATGTGATGTGCAGGTAGACTTGGAGTGAGCTAGGACTGTGAAATAGTGAATATGTGAACTATTATTTACTTGGAATGTGTATGGGGGGATCTGGGAACAAGGATTGAGAAGGGTTAGTTGAGAAGGGAGTATAAGTATTGAGAAGGGAGAGGAGTTATAGTATAGTGACACATAGATGGTATGTATATTGTGCTATATATATATGTATATATGATATATGAATTGGTTTGATATCGTTTTGTTAAGCCATGAGTGGTTATATAGGTATTGGTATAGGGTTAGTTTTATGGTATGGTTATATAGTGTCATTTCCTTATAGGCTTTGGTATAGGAATGTGGTTAGACTGGAATGACTGGTTAGACAAGTTGACCAGGAGTTTGACCTAGCTTGACTAGGTAGTTGACCCAATAGCCTAGAGATGACCTAGTTTGACCATATTGACTAGTCTGACCATTATTGACTAAACCCTAGATAACTTGACTAGTTTGGCTAGAATGTTTAACTAAGAGTTGACTTTAACCTATATTAGACTTGTTTAACCTTGTTTGACCTTATATGACTTAGTTTAACTTCTTGTGACCTAATATGACTTGATTTGACTTAGTTTGACTGTAGGGTTGACCAAGTTTGACCTTGACCTAGATTGGCCTAGAAATTATGCAGATTGCATCATAAACATCATATGTCTTATTTTAAACATATTATGACCTATATTACTCTGTTTAGGACATTGTGACTCCGGTTCAGACATCTGATATTCATCAGTCATTCAGGGTATCAGACGAGTACATTCTCTGATAGTTCTTTCATTTATTTGATGATTACTGTGATTCAGTTCTAGTATAGTTCTATTTGATTCTCTGTCACAACATGTATTAATATTTTAGATTCATTTATTCGCAATACATGTACTTGATTTGTCTAACCCTATTACTCGAATCACTCACAAGACTCATCTACTCGAAACACCTACAAGTATTAAATGTACAAATCATACAAGAATCATTATTACAAGAACGATAGCCATCGCTGCTGGGCCCGGTATGCGATGTGCCGTATTCAACAAGAATCACCAAACAAAAATAATAGCCATCGCCGTTTGGCCGAGCGTGCGATGTACCGTATTACAAGAATGATAGCCATCACCGCTTGGCCGAGCGTGCGATGTGCCGTACTCATTACAAGAATCACCTACAAGAATTAGTGTACAAGAATCTTACAAGAATCACTTCACTCAAATCATTGAGAAGAATCATCTACTAGAATCATCATGTACAAGAATCATTACGTATTCGTTACGTATTCGTACCCTCACAGTGGGTGCGGGTCGTGACAAGAGATTAGAACAACCGAGGAGCCCTGTTCGAATTTCGATTCCGATCAATCACTTGGCAATTTTTGAAAAACTAATTGAATAGAAGTTTAGACAACCTGTAGGGCTTCACAACACTTCTCACGGAATCCAATTTCGTCGACCGAGCATCGAGAAATCGCTTTTCCAAATTGACAGAAAAACTATTTTTTGAAAATATGGAAACTCTCGATACGACGTGCGTCCCGCCAATCCGGGCGACATGGTCACGAACCGAAAGCATCAAAAGATGCGTAACGGCTTCGTGGACGTGTGGGCTTTGACGGAATTCAAATTGGTCGTGTGTGTGCGATGAATTTGACGCGTATCCGTCGAAATTCCCCGTATCGGCCTCTGTGCAAATTTCTCAATTACTTTATGCACGCTCATCAGATCGAGATAAAACTTGTGCCAGCAGGACCGTATCATTTTTCTAGTCCTGTATGCCAAGTTTAGTCCAATTCTGAGACAGTTGATCGGATCGCCGTTTTGCGGGCCCCACGGTCCAACTCAACGGGCAATTTTGTGCACGGCCTGCTGGAATCCAACTTTGGACATACAGTTGGGTTCGTATCGGAAAACTGGTTCCGTAAACATGTAGTTTGATGACTTTAGAAACCGTTGACTCTAGCACGCTTTTCGATGCAAAGCGGGTCCAACGGCAGATACCGTTTTAGCCCAAAATTACCGTTTTGCCCCCGTGTCCAGAATTGGACTTAAGGACAGGTAATCCTAGCTAATTTAACTATTCTAAGAACATTGGTAATGTCTATTTCAGCATCTGGAGACTGTTGTACGGGTTTTGACTTTTGTGGCACACTAAGTGGTTTGGAATATCGGTTACACCAGCACAGGACCACAGGCGACTACAGTTTATTGTTTGTTTTCAGTATTGATCTTTACTATACATCAGTGTTTAGTCGATAGATATATGATTTAAGTTTTATGTTAATTTTGTTCTTTGTTGTGTCGGGAGGTGAAGTACCAATGATGTGTGATCTGACCTTAGACCGTGTAGACCGTGATTTATTCTTGCACTAGACCGTGTAGACCGTGATTTATTCTTACTTTATACAGTATAGACAGTATTTCATATTTTCTTTATACAATGTAGACCGTGTAACATCATACTGTGTAGATCGTAATTATTATTTTGTAGACAGTGTTTCTTTATTGTAATATTTTCTGTAGACCGTGTAACTGTAGACCGTGTAAATTGTAGACCGTGTAACTGTAGACCGTGTAATTGTAGACCGTGTAACTTCAGACCGTGTAGACCGTGTCGCATAATTGTCCCGAGACCGATCACATATCAAAGGTACTTCAGTGGGTCAGTTGGTGAGTATTTTATTACATTTCATTTTCTATTCTTATTATTCAGTTTTATTGTCTTTTTTCATTTTATTTTATGAATCATATGTCTAAAGGCTAACCCCTGTTACATAGTCATTTTCATATATTGGAACTGCATTCAGTGAATTGTACTCGTTCTATTCCTGACTGGAAACCATATTTTTCAGGTTAGCCGTGGATTCACTTAGCATGGGAAATATGGGTGTACTTGTAGCCGAAGCCTAGAGACTAGCTAGATAGATGAGTTGTAGTCATTCCATATATGTACAAGTTTATATTTTTCTGTAAAATGTAAAGCTTGTGATCATTGTAAATTAAATTAATTTTGTGAATGAGCATTATTTATGATTTTGGATCTTCATGGCCGTGACAGCGTATTACCGCCAACACTACGGCGTAGGCTGGCTTGGATAAGTCTCGTATCCGTAGAAAGAAAAAAAATGGGTGCGGGTCGTGACACAATAGGATAGTGTATTATATAAGGGGCATCTGTTGTCCTTATATTCATAGGTATCTATATAGGCAGGTTGATTTGTGTGCTTATGTCAAGTGAGTAGTAGGGTGTACAGATCAGCCTTTGTGTGTGAGTGTTGGGTTTAAAGAGTGTGCAGGTAAGTAGGGAGGCAGAGGTTTGGCTAGTTACCTATGTGTGCATTAGTGTTTAGAAAGTGAACATGTACACATTCCTATATGTGCTACCTGTGCAGTGGTGTACAATAACGGCAGTCCCACTAAAACATGTGTGAGAGTGGGTTTTAGATTAGGGAGTAGGATATAGAGAGTGTAGCCAATGTATTAGAAATCTACCTAGGTAGGAAGTAGAACAGTGGCTACTGCTTGTACAACAATAGCAGGGGGCATAATAGTACATGAAGGGAGAGTTTTCACCTGTATGCATAGATATGTGCAGTAGAGTGTTGTGCGTGTGTGTGTTACACATAGTAGGGAGTAGCAGTTTCCCTATAAGGCTTATGTGTGTTAGAACTAGTGTGCAGAGAGTGCACATACCTGTGAGTATATGAGTGAGTGTGTTGTAGCAATGTGTGTAGGCAGGAAACTTCATGTGTATTTGTGCACTATTGTGTATTAGTGAGTATATGCAGGTAATTGATAGGGAGGTTTACCTGTGCAGAAGGGTAGGGTCTGTGGTATCAGGGTGTGTAAGTTTTTTAGTACAGAGAAATTCCTATGTGTGTCGAGTCTGTGTACATTAGTAGGAAATTGGCCCCTATCTGTATACAACCTGTGTGTGAGTCCAGTGTGTGCAATGAGTTTGGGTGCGTGCAGTGAGTTTGTATGTATATTAGCCTACATGTGTGTGTGTGTTTATAGGTAGTGTCAGTGGTGTGTGAGTGTGCACTGTATGTGTTATTTTCTATGTAGGTATCCTAGCAGTAGGGAACTAGGTTTGGGTTGTGTGCAAATAGTGTCACTAGCCAGCCACATCCCGTGTGAGTTTGTGTCAGATTTGGATAGCAGCAGCAGGTACAGAGAATAGGAATTCTTGTGTGTATCAGTGTGTGCACACAGGTGTATGTGCATGTTACCTATGTTCAGTGGGTAAGCAGTAGATTAGGGGACAAGGGAATCCTACCTATAATGTATATAAGGGTGTTTAGGAGTACTACAGCAATCTGTAGATCACCTCACTACAGGTGAGTGCATTTGCACTCTGTTCAAGAATGCAAATCTGTACTGCACCCATAGGTGCAAAACCTGGGAGTAGGGGCTCCCTAAATTGCAGGTAAGATGAACAACAACAGTTCATAGAAGATTGAATACCTATGTGCAAGATGTGTGTACCCATGTGTGTATCCTAGTAGTAGATAGTGTGTGAAGGCAATACATGCAAATGAGTAGGTTATGGGTAATGCTTATTGGAACTATATAGATATTAGCTTATAAGGAATTGTACATATGTGTATGAAATTATAAGGAAAGTTATATACATATACATATACATGTACATATACATATACATATATATATATACATATATATACATATACATGGAAGGGTATGGATAAGAATGTATAGATATGGTATTAATAAGTAAGGATATAGAGTTGCATATAGGGTATTTTGGTATATGGGTACACATGTGGATAGGTAGGGGAAAATATGTGAACATATAATGTATAGTATAAGGGTAAATACCACTTATAGGATACATGAATGGATAATTGGCATATTGCTATGGTAAGGGTATAGATATACATATACATATAATCATAGGTATATGGATATGGTAGTATAAGGATATATGTGATATAGGTTATTAGTAAGGGCCAAAGGTAAATGTTTAGGTTCAAGTAACCATAGGAATTAGCATAGGCCAACCTATAGGGTAACCGAGACCTAGAAAACCCATAAAACCTAGAGTTAGGCTAGATGTTCAGTTTTAATCTCAAATATTGATTCCATTGATTGAATTAATATAGGTTCACTGGACATTGACTTGGACACTGGTTCGATCTAGTTTTCAGCTTGGAGTGCAGGCAAGTATATGCAGTAATTTTCTTTCATTTTCTGATTTTATCTCTATTTCATGATTTAGATATTCTTAACGTATCCATGTCAATTTTCTACACGTGATTAGTGTTTTATGGATTCTAATAAGGATACTCATGATACGTAATTTATCGTGCTTACCGTGATTCGTGCATCTTACATACTGTGACTTGAATCCATAAATGCTAGTATCGGGCGAAAAAATACCTCAGTAGACATGTGAAGTACCCAATCTCTTCTTCGTGTCTAATTGTGTGGATAGCAATCACACATCTCACATGTGATTTGCCGTATCGTGTGGATAGAAATCGCACATTCTCGTATGTGACTTACCGTATTATCCGAGCCATTCATATGTCGAACTTGGTATTTCAAACACATAGAAGATAGGTATTCTAGACATTATTCTAGACATTATTCTTTATTGAGTTCATGTCATATATACATGTTTCTTCTCCTATTTACTATTTTTGCATGTTTTCATTAAACTGCTAGTTTAGTCTTACATGCTTACTTGATTACCATGTTCATATATTCTAACTCTTGTGATATAGTCATTATCATGTTATGAAATGTCTATTAATATTTGTACTTGCTCCAATCCTGACTGGATGACCACATTTTTAGGTGATAAGTTGGAGACATGTTGCCCCACCTATTACGGAATATAGGACATTATTTCTGAGACTGATTCGACACTTTTGGAGGACCAGGCAGTTGCTGAGGCCGCGATGCCAGCAGAAGATGTTTAGCTTTAGACTAGTTTACATTTCATAGATTTTGTTTCGAATTTGAATCCAAAATTACATACTTGGGTTGTCTATATTATATTTGGGAATTTGGTGATTCTCTGGATTTTTTGGATTATGTCTTGACTCTGGATTATGATTTTATGCATACCTTAGAGCTCTTCTATCTTAGTTGTTGTAATTGAGTTATAGATATCATATTATTCCTCTCTCTGGATTCATATCATTATGTTTGTGAGGATCATACATTATTGTGTGGAATGGAATATTATATTGGATTTAGACAGCTTTCTACTGCCGTTACCACAACGTAGGCTACAGGTACCCACGACTCATGTCCGATTTTCGCGTACGGGTCATGACAGTTAAGCATCTAATCTTAACCGTTAAAAAATCAATGATTAAGATTACATAACGTAAACAAAATCCAATGGATGTGAAAGAGGGGATGTGGATCCATATATATATATATATATATATATATATATATATATATATATATATATATATATATATATATATAATATATATATATGTATATATATATTATATATATATATATATATATATATATATATATATATATATATATATATATATATAATGTACACGTGGGACCATAGCCTTTATTAATTTCAAAAAATAAAAATACAAATAAACTTAAATAAATCAATATTATAAAACTATTTAAGACAATCATGCCAGATCCGATTTATAAGCTCCTCTTGCTATATGAGGCAAAGCTTCCCATGCATAGAACTCCCGAATAGAACTAATAAGGATCCTTCTTGAGCTAAAATTGAAGCCATGCCATTCACCTTCGAATGGCACAACCCAAATTGACCTCTCATAGTTGTAACGAACTGCAACATCTTCTACACAATATGTACTAGCTTCCATGGAATGAAATCGTTGATAATAATATGAACCAACTGATGTGAAGCCAACTCCAAAATTGTTATCTCCAGTCCTTTACAAAAGCAATACTCTAGACAAATGTGTCACTCCCCGTTCCCAGAGTAAGTATTTTATACGTGTACTTCTTGAATGTATTTATTCAATATTTATCATATATTTGTTCTGTATTTAAATTCTTCAATTTTGCGTTTATTAATTTTTCTTGTATTTTATTTTTTTGCTTTATATTGGCTCTTGGTTCATTTCGGTTCATGGTAAACCAACTTGGTGTGGTTTGGTTCAATATGGAAGGGAATGGATGGCTTGGATTTGGTGGAGAGAATGAATGGTGGAGATCCACTTGACCTTGATATAAAACTTCTTTTTCATTCTCTTCCTTCATTCATTCACATTTACTCCTCCACCAAAACCCTAACCCACTTGTGAGAGGCAAGTACATCTTGCACACCATGAGGGATTTCATGCATCCCCATTTATTTTAGTCCATGTTGTTCATCTTCTCTTCCTCTAAAAGTTTAGGTCTTGAAGTTCTTGATTTCCATGGATGGTTGGGTGTAGATCTAAGTTTTAAGTTTTGGTTTTCATATGAATTTTAGGGTTTTGATCTATCAAACATTGTTGTTTTCGAAATTAAGTGGTTCCATGTTGTAGAGAATTTAATTCTACTAAAGTTTGGTTTTTGAAAAGTTAGATTTCGATTTATTTTGTGGAAGTTATGACCAAAAGTATTTTTGTTCATTTCTATATTCATCTGCAGCATGAGGTGCATATCGCAGTAGGCGCATATGATGTCGCGAATGAGCCGCATGAGGGGCATGTCACAGTAGGCGCAAATGATGTCGCGAATGAGCCGCATGAGGCGCATGTCGCAGTAGGCGCATATGATGTCGCGAATGAGCCGTATGAGGCGTATATCGCAGTAGGCACATATGGTGTCGCAGTTGAGCCGCATGAGGTGCATGTCGCAGTAGGCGCATATGGTATCGCAGTTGAGCCGTATGAGGCGCATGTCGCAGTAGGCGCATATGGTGTCACAGTTGAGCCGTATGAGGCGCATGTCGCAGTAGGCGCATATGGTATCGCGAATGAGCAGCATGAGGCGCATGTCACAGTAGGCGCATATGGTGTCGCAGTTGAGCCGCATGAGGCGCATGTAGCAGTTGAGCCGCATATGGTATCGCAGTTGGGCCGCATATGCCGCATGAGCCGCATGTCGCAGTTAGTCCGCATGCATGTCGCTGAATAGGCCGCTTAATACCTATTTTGGTTGTTTCTGACTGTTATATGTCCTAATTGACGAAATTGTCGCTAGAATTTCTTCCAACTCCCAACATGAAATTTGTAGATCTTTTCCTTGGCTTCAAGAATATGTTACCAACTATTTTATACTAGTTATGGACTCGACCATGCTTAATACTAATTTAACTTTTATGCCTCGTCACGAATTGACCCCGACTGTTACTTGACTAATAATTGATCATGCGTTCCTAGTTGGAACTAAGAGACTGGCTAGTCGTCTTATTAAATTGAATGAATGAGACACGTTCATATTAACTATGAACTATTATAATCGATTGGCCGATCCCGAATATTGACATACAGGCACACATGCAGGCTTCAATTTATTTATTTATTTTTCTACCAAAGCAGCATGTGTACTTGATGGTCAAGGCATGATTATTCCGTGGTTAGTTTTGATTGTTGTATTACGCTATGTAAGACCTACAACCTATCCGCACGGGTATCGTTGTAGAGTTGGGCATATCGTACTTGTACGAAAGTACTCATTTGAATGATCATGATCCACGGTATGGGATTTCACTCAACGTAGAGACTATTAAGTTAAATAAAATAATGATTGTATGGAGAGAATGGATTTTCGAGTTCTTACATGGCAGCCCTCTTGGGACTAGTAGTACCCAACAGGCCGGTTGGTCCCCACAGATACTGCAAATCTGTCACACGGGCAGGGAACGGTATCTGGTTATATTATCTATTGTATATTGTATATTGATGACGGGCGTCCCGCTGGGACTCGTCTAAATCATGATTGGCGTAATTGATTGACTGGGTAAACTAGCCTTGCTTGTACATAGTAAGAACTAAGGAATCTTTTATTGCATAATTCCAGGATAACTTGGAACTCACAGTAGCAAGCCGTAGTAGTTGCATGGCCGTTTAAATTGATTTGTTTGTGTACTGTACCTACTCTGTTACCTAACTGAGATGATCAGAATGTCAGGGCATGACGGGCCAACTTCTGTCCTTGTTTGGTTGGGAGGTTGGTTCGAAGTGTCGTGATGTTATGTGAATCCCCGTGGCAAGCAGAGATCTACTTATCATATTTTCTTATTACTGGTTTTAATTCCTCATATCGTGCTTCCTTGTGGTACTTGCTATTGGAGGTCTAACCTCTCTGGTTTTGCATGACCAGATTTAGAGCCGGTCCCTGAGGACTCAGCTTACTTTCACCTCCAAGATGGTCAATACTAGAGTGATGATCGCAGGAGGACTCGAGTGGGTTCCTTACTTCCCCGCTCGTTTTGTTATTTACTTAATACCTTGTCGTTTGGCACCGACATGTTAGTCGGATTGTCTTGTACTTACTTTTACATATTTATAATTAAGTCAGACTGTAGCTGATAACAATTGTGTACACTTTGCTACATCATCTGGCTATATTTTATAAAGCCAGATATCAAGAACATTTTGACTGAGC
Source organism: Iris pallida (assembly GCA_029216955.1). NCBI lineage: Eukaryota > Viridiplantae > Streptophyta > Magnoliopsida > Asparagales > Iridaceae > Iris > Iris pallida. Next base: position 154,356 of record JANAVB010037113.1, read on the forward strand.
GTTTGGGACGCCTTACTGCTTTATCTTACATGTTCTCTATTTCTATTTCTTATTTGAATGATTGAGACAATAGATGTGAAATGACCATAGTGAGACTTTCATGTAGTATGCACCCCCTCGTCTTTTAGACAGCATTGATCGTATTATACGGTATTCATCTACCCGTAATACGTAGCTGGCTGAGTCATTCCCCCGCTTTCCAGTATTCTGGTTCTGGGGCGTGACAAGGTTTTAGTGGTGGCCCATGCAGGTCTGATTTCAGACTTTGGGGTGTTTTAATTTATAGGATGTCTCAATCACACATGTTCTCCCTTGATCTCATGATTCGTTACTCTCGACTCTAGCTTGACATTCTGGTATCCTTTTACTTTATTGATCTTTCCTGTCCGATCGTTTGATTGTTCTTTTGTCCCTTTTCTTAGGGGCACTTCGTCCGCATCTGCCAGGACTGGACAACAAGAACAAGAGCAACACGGACAACCTGACCATGTTGGTCAGCAACAAGGGCCGGTACTAACTCAAGAGACTATCCAAGAAGAAGTAATAGTGGAAGTAGCAGCTGGATCACAGTATCCGGAGGTTCCACCACCACCAACAGTTCCACCTACCCCTGCGAATATGGACACACCGGCTCTTCTGGAGATCATAAGAGGGATGATGGCTACTCAGCAACATCAGATGTTAGCCCAGCAGCGCATGCACGCTCAGTTGCAAGAGCAGAACGTATTACTCAACCAAGGATTGCAGACGGCTTTGGAAAGAGGGGCGAGGACAGATTCAGGAGCATCAGCCAGGTTTTGCAAGTTCAACCCCCGCCGTTTCGAAGGAACGGAGGATGCCATCTCAGCAGATGCATGGCTTAAGGATATTGAGGCTATTCTGACAACAGCTAAGGTGCCGGCAGAAGAACGTGTGGATCAAGTGAAGTTGTTACTTCAGGATCTCGCACGTGATTGGGGGAAATCAGAGGAAGTGGGCATCAGACGTCCTGTTGCTTGGGACGATTTTACCACAAGATTCAAGACGAAGTACTATAGGGTTGTGGCGCAGTTTGAGCTACAACAGAAGTTTATCAACCTCAAGCAGGCCGGCAAGACGGTAGATGCCTATGCAGCGGAGTTCTGCAGATTGAGCAGGTTTGCCCCAGAGATGGTAGCAACAGAGAGCCAGAGGGCTATGAGGTTCCAGCAAGGGTTTCACCTTGAGCTCTTGCAATTGATAGAGGGGCACAATTACTAGACCTTTGATGAAGTATTGACGGCAACCCAAAGGCATGAGATCACCATTCAGAGGATCACGACGAGGACTGGAGGTCAGAAGAGATCTCACAGTCAGATTGAATGAGGAGGGGGAGCAGCTCCCCGAACAACCGTACCATCCCTTGGCATTCGCATTCACGATGTGGCAATACGAGGGCCAGCACCACCACCCAGGCAGCAGCAGCAACAGAAGAAGAATCAGCAACCCCCAGCAGGCTATATTTATTGTGGGAAGATGGGGCACACTAGAGATGTGTGTCGGGCATTGAAAGGACTGTGTTTGATATGTGGAAATCCAGATCATCGGGTTACCACATGTCCCATGAATTCAAGGTCAGGAGGACCAGTGCAGCAGTTTCCTGCTCTGCCAGCACCAGGGGCAGGACAGTATCGAGGACTCGCAGTGGCAGTGAGACCATTGGCCCAGCGCCCGTTAATGCCACAGGCTCAGATGTTTCGGCAGCAGGGACCGCCGATGTAGCAACACCAGCATAGACCACCCCAGCATCATCAAGGCAGGGGCCAGCAGCAGCACCAGGCTAGGCCGCAACATGGGAACCAACAAGGAGGTTGAGGGTAGGCATTCACTCTGTCCTTGGAGGAGGCATTAGCATCGGAAGATGTTGTGGCAGGTAAAATTCTCGTTGCCTCATATCCCGCAGTAGCATTGTTTGATTCAGGAGCATCACACTCATTTATATCTGCACAATTTGCGACACGGCTAGGAATGGAGTTCGAGGCATTGCCAGGGAGGTTGAATATACTCACTGGCAATGGGCTCGTAGGAGTTAGTAGAGTTATTCTAGCGTGTAGCGTTGTAGTTTGCGGGCATTCCTTACCCGCCCGATTGATAGAATTTTCTGTTGAAAATTTTGACGTTATCTTAGGCATGGACTGGCTGAAAGACAGTCATGCGACGATAGACTGTCGTAGAGGGAGTGTATCTTTTGATATTCCAGGCATGAAGAGATTCACCTTAGTCAGATCAGAGACAACTCAACAAGAGCAGGGAGTAACAACGGCAATGGAAGAAGTTCAAGTTCCGAAGGTAGTTGAAGAATTTCTAGACGTATTTCTCGAAGAACTTCCAGGGCTACCACCGATTAGAGATATTGAGTTCAGTATAGAATTGGCTCCTGGAACTAAACTAATATCAGATCGAGTTTACAGAATGGCAAAATCAGAGCAGGCCAAGGTATATCAGCACATAGAGGAACTGAAGGAGAAGAAGTTCATCCAAGCTAGCATATCACAATGGGTAGCACCAGTGGTACTTGTAGGAAAGAAGGATGGGTCCTCCAGATTGTGCATTGATTACAGGAAGCTTAATACGACGACAGTAAAGAACAAGTACCCACTACCCAGGATCGACGACTTGTTTGATCAGTTGAGCAAAGCTAGAGTTTTCTCCAAGATAGATCTTCGTTCAAGGTATCATCAAGTGAGGGTTCGAAAGGAGGATATTCCCAAGACAGCATTCAGGTCGAAGTATGGGCATTATGAATTCTTAGTAATGTCGTTTGGTTTGACCAATGCTCCAGCAATATTTATGGATTTGATGAACCGCATCTTTATGCCATACTTAGATCAGTTTGTCGTTGTATTTCTTGACGACATTCTCGTATATTCTGCCAGTGAAGAGGAGCATGAAGACCACCTCAGGAAAGTGTTACAGGTTCTGAGAGAGAACCAGTTGTATGCCAAGCTCAGCAAGTGTGAGTTTTGGTCGGATCACATTTCATTTTTGGGTCATATCATATCAGGAGCTGGAGTAGCAGTGGATCCCAAGAAGGTAGAAGCAGTAGAGAGTTGGCCAGTACCCAAGACCGTAGCTGATGTGCGACATTTTTTAGGATTGGCAGGATATTACAGAAGGTTCGTATCAGACTTTGCAAGGCTTTCAGCACCTATGACCCGCTTGACACGGAAGGATGTACCATTCGTATGGTCGACAGAATGCCATGCATCATTTGAGAATCTGAAGCAGAAGTTGATATCAGCGCCTATTCTTACATTACCAGTTGGACCCGAAGGTTTTACAGTATATTGTGATGCGTCAGGAAAAGGACTTGGGTGCGTCCTAATGCAACATGGGAAGGTGATAGCATACGCATCTAGGCAACTTCGAGACCACGAGAAGAATTACCCAACTCATGACTTGGAGTTGGCGGCAGTAGTATTTGCTTTGAAGCTATAGAGGCATTACTTATATGGTGATCGAGTAGACATGTACACAGATCATAAAAGTCTGAGGTACATCTTTACTCAGAAGAAGCTGAACATAAGACAGAGAAGATGGTTGGAGTTGATCAAGGATTATGACGTGGAGCTTCAGTATCATCCAGGCAAGGCTAATATGGTAGCAGACGCTCTTAGCAGGAGAGGCGGCGTATTTATGTTGACAACGCAGAAGCACATCTTAGAAGACCTTCAGGAGATGGGCATCGAAGTTATATTTCCTAGTGATGTAGGAGTTCTAACAAGTTTACAAGTTCAATCCGACTTGGTAGACAGGATCAAGGTAGCTCAGGCACAGGACCCAAGGATTCAGAAGCTTAGAGCAGAATGTAAGTCAGGACTCAGAAAGGAGATACAAATTTATGAAGATGGTACGCTTAGGTTTGGATCACGCCTATGTGTGCCTAGTAGAGATATCAGACAGGAGGTTATGACAGAAGCTCACAGTTCTCAATATTCTATACACCCTGGAGGGACCAAGATGTACCAAGATATCAAGCAGCACTTCTGGTGGAACGGGATGAAGAAAGAGATAGCTAGATTTGTTTTCCGTTGCTTGGTATGTCAGCAAGTGAAGGCAGAACAGCAGAGGCCAGCTGGGTTATTACAACCACTTCCTATCCCGGAATGGAAGTGGGAACGCATCACAATGGACTTTGTGACCGATTTATCGAGATCACCAAGTGGTAAAGATGCTATTTGGGTGATAGTAGATCGGCTTACAAAGGTGGCACACTTTCTTCCTTTCAGAGTAGGGCAATCTACAGAAAAGTTGGCAGAGTTGTATATGCAGCAGATAGTCAGGCAGCATGGAGTCCCCGTCAGCATTGTGTCAGACCGAGATACCCACTTTATATCACATTTCTGGAAGAGCTTACATCATAGTCTGGGTACCAAGTTAAGATTTAGCACGGCTTACCATCCACAGACGGACGGGCAATCAGAAAGGACAATTCAGACTTTGGAAGATAAGTTGCGAGCTTGCACTCTAGATTTTGGAGGATCTTGGGAGAGCCACCTGCACTTAGTTGAGTTTTCTTATAACAACAGTTATCAAGCCAGTATCCAGATAGCACCATTTGATGCACTATATGGTAAGAAGTGTAGGTCGCCACTAGCATGGGATGATATCGGGGAGAGGAAGATGTTAGGCCCGGAAATGATTGTTCAGACAGTTGAATTGGTTAAGGGAATTAGAAGCGACTTCGAGTTGCGCAGGATCGGCATCGTCATTGGGCGGACCAGCATTGTAGGTCGCTAGAGTTTCCTGTTGGGGACCACATGTTCTTGCGGATCTCACCTACCCGTGGGGTCATTAGATTTGGCGTTCGCGGGAAGTTGAGTCCGCGATACGTAGGACCCTTTGTTATTCTTGATAGGATAGGCGATGTTGCTTATCGTTTATCCCTTCCACCTTCGTTACGAGAGGTGCATGACGTACTTCATGTATCTCAGTTGCGAAGGTATGTATCGGACCCAAGCCATATCCTTGATCATTCCGAGCTGGTTGTTGGTACCAACCTGTCTTACGAGGAACAGCATGTGTCCATTTTGGACCGAAGAGAGAAGATACTCAATAACCGAACAATTAGCCTTGTCCGGGTTGCTCGGGGTCATCACTCTTTAGGGGAGTCAACGTGGGAACGTGAGGATGATATCCGATCACGGTATCCGCACCTGTTTGACTCACAAGGTATATCTCTCTCTATATACCTTGATTGTCTTAACTCCTCATGCTTGTCACCTTATGAGTAGAATTGCTTGGTATCGTTGATAGTTAAACATAGATATATTACTTGCTATTTGACATTGTAGAATAGCTACTTACTTAATTTACTTGTACTTAGATTAGTCTAGCTCTGACATTTCTGTCCTGCTTGGATCTGAAATTCCGAGGACGAAATTTTTCTAAGGAGGGTAGAGATGTCACTCTCCGTTCCCAGAATAAGTATTTTATACGTGTACTTCTTGAATGTATTTATTCAATATTTATCATGTATTTGTTCTGTATTTAAATTCTTTAATTTTGCGCTTATTAATTTTTCTTGTATTTTATTTTTCTGCTTTATCTTGGCTCTTGGTTCATTTTGGTTCATGGTAAACAAACTTGGTGTGGTTTGGTTCAACATGGAAGGGAATGGATGGCTTGGATTTGGTGGAGAGAATGAATGGTGGAGATCCACTTGACCTTGATATAAAACTTCTTCTTTCATTCTCTTTCTTCATTCATTCACATTTACTCCTCCACCAAAATCCTAACCCACTTGTGAGAGGCAAGTACATCTTGCACACCATGAGGGATTTCATGCATCCCTATTTATTTTTAGTCCATGTTGTTCATCTTCTCTTCCTCTACAAGTTTAGGCCTTGAAGTTCTTGATTTCCATGGATGGTTGGGTGTAGATCTAAGTTTTAAGTTTTGGTTTTCATATGAATTTTAGGGTTTTGATCTATCAAACATTGTTGTTTTCGAAAATAAGTGGTTCCATGTTGTAGAGAATTTAATTCTACTAAAGTTTAGTTTTTGAAAAGTTAGATTTCGATTTATTTTGTGGAAGTTATGACCAAAAGTATTTTTGTTCGTTTCTATATTCATCTGCAGCATGAGGCGCATGTCGCAGTAGGCGCATATGATGTCGCGAATGAGCCGTATGAGGTGCATATCGCAGTAGGCGCATATGATGTCGCAAATGAGCCGCATGAGGCGCATGTCGCAGTAGGCACATATGATGTCGCGAATGAGCCGCATGAGGCGCATGTCGCAGTAGGCGCATATAGTGTCACAGTTGAGCCGCATGAGGCGCATGTCGCAGTAGGCGCATATGGTGTCGCAGTTGAGCCGCATGAGGCGTATGTCGCAGTAGGTGCATATGGTGTCGCGAATGAGCTGCATGAGGCGCATGTCGCAGTAGGCGCATATGGTGTCGCAGTTGAGCCGCATGAGGCGCATGTCGCAGTTGAGCCGCATATGGTATCGCAGTTGGGCCGCATATGCCGCATGAGCCGCATGTCGCAGTTAGTCCGCATGCATATCGCAGAATAGGCCGCTTAATGCCTATTTTGGTTGTTTCTGACTGTTATATGTCATAATTGACGAAATTGTGGCTAGAATTTCTTCCAACTCCCAACATAAAATTTGTAGATCTTTTCCTTGGCTTCAAGAATATGTTACCAACTATTTTATACTAGTTATGGACTCGACCATGCTTAATACTAATTTGACTTTTATGCCTCGTCACGAATTGACCCCGACTGTTACTTGACTAATAATTGATCATGCGTTCCTAGTTGGAACTAAGAGACTGGCTAGTCGTCTTATTAAATTGAATGAATGAGACACGTTCATATTAACTATGAACTATTATAATCGATTGGCCGATCCCGAATATTGATATACAGGCACACATGCAGGCTTCAATTTATTTATTTATTTTTCTACCAAAGCAGTATGTGTACTTGATGGTCAAGGCATGATTATTCCGTAGTTAGTTTTGATTGTTGCATTACGCTATGTAAGACCTACAACCTAACCGCACGGGTATCGTTGTAGAGTTGGGCATATCGTACTTGTACGAAAATACTCATTTGAATGATCATGATCCACGGCATGGGATTTCACTCAACGTAGAGACTATTAAGTTAAATAAAATAATGATTGCATGGAGAGAATAGATTCTCGAGTTCTTACATGGCAGCCCTCTTGGGACTAGTAGTACCCAACAGGCCGGTTGGTCCCTACAGATACTGCAAATCTGCCACACGGGCAGGGAACAGTATCTGGTTATATTATCTATTGTATATTGTATATTGATGACGGGCGTCCCGCTGGGACTCGTCTAATTCATGATTGGCGCAATTGATTGACTGGGTAAACTAGCCTTGCTTGTACATAGTAAGAACTGAGGAATCTTTTATTGCATAATTCTAGGATAACTTGGAACTCACAGTAGCAAGCCGTAGTAGTTGCATGGCCGTTTAAATTGATTTGTTTGTGTACTGTACCTACTCTGTTACCTAACTTAGATGATCAGAATGTCAGGGCATGACGGGCCAACTTCTGTCCTTGTTTCGTTGGGAGGTTGGATCGAAGTGTCGTGATGTTATGTGAATCCCCGTGGCAAGCAGAGATCTACTTATCATATTCTCTGATTACTGGTTTTAATTCCTCATATCGTACTTCCTTGTGGTACTTGCTATTGGAGGTCTAATCTCTCTGGTTTTGCATGACCAGATTTAGAGCCGATCCCCGAGGACTCAGCTTACTTCCACCTCCAAGATGGTCAATACTAGAGGGATGATCTCAGGAGGACTCGAGTGGGTTCCTTACTTCCCCGCTCGTTTTGTTATTTACTTAATACCTTGCCGTTTGGCACTGACATGTTAGTCGGATTGTCTTGTACTTACTTTTACATAATTGTAATTAAGTCAGACTGCAGCTGATAACAATTGTGTACACTTTGCTACATCATCTGGCTATGTTTTGTAAAGCCAGATATCAAGAACATTTTGACTGAGTGTTTGGGATTTCTTACTGCTTTATCTTACATGTTCTCTATTTCTGTTTCTTATTTGAATGATTGAGACAATAGATGTGAAATGACCAAAGTGAGACTTTCATGTAGTATGCACCCCCTCGTCTTTTAGACAGCATTGATCGTATTATACGGTATTCATCTATCCGTAATACATAGCTGGCTGAGTCATTCCCCCGCTCTCTGGTATTTTGGTTCTGGGGCGTGACAAAATAAGAGAGACCTTGCTGAGTACCTCCAAATCTGTATCACCATATGTAGGAAAAGTAATGTCATAGATCAATCTTCCAACCGAATCTCTTACTATAGCACCACTACCTTTAAAGCCATTCATACACCAGTGACCAATATGAAGCTTATGGCCAGAAACTCACCAAGAGTCTCTACGTATAAGTTGGCCATAAAGAAACACTGGAAGGGGTCCAATATGCGTCTGGTATAGCAACAAAGATTTTTGTATCTGCCTTTGAACCTCCTCCTTGAGCCTAGTAATAAAAAATCTAAAGCCTTAATGATGATACATATTTCTATTCTTCCATAAGAACCAGATAATTATCGCTATTGTTACCTATTTAGTAGACTTAGAACCAGTTGATGACCACCAACAAAGAAGTCTTCTTCGTAAAAGCTCGATTCGAGAAGCCAATTCTAAAGTGACCTTCATAATACCTGTAAAACTCTAGAATTTTTTATTCATTTGGCCTAAATAGTGATTTTTTTGGATTTGTATATGTTTAAAACAAATATTTATTATTTATATATAGCTTAGTCATGGTTACGTTTTGAGATACATGTTGACTGTAAATTACGGCATGACTAGTGTAATCGTGTGCCATGACTAGCATATTAGCTATGGTAGGGACTGCCTTGCCATATTTATGTCCCTTGTATGGTAATAAGTCAAGTTGTAACTTAAACCATATTTTGTCGTAACTAATTAATTATAAAGGCTTTTGACTTTTAGGAGACAGTACGGTTGCACCCAAACTAGCCCAAACTTGTCCCGAACCAAACCAAAACCCATGTAGACATGTAATACGTCTAAATACGTCCATGTTGAGATATTATATATATATATATATATATATATATATATATATATATATATATTTATATTTATATTTATATTTATATTTATATTTATATAAAATATGTTTCTACTTTTAGAAAGTTTCTATTTATAGAAAGTAGTTTATATTTGACAAACCAAATCCCAATTAGGCTTGGAATGCATCCAAGATACACCATATATATATATATATATATATATATATATATATATATATATATCCTTAATCCCTAACCAACTAGCTAACCACCTATCATAACTAACTAACAACCAACCCTAGAACTCTACCCAACCCGACCCCACATATGAAAACCTCCCTCTATTTCTGCCCATGTAGCTGCCCCACCTTGTGGCCGACCCCCTCCTGCAATAGAAACATCATTCCATATATGTAAACCCATTAAAGGAGCCTATATATATCAATCTTCCACCAAACCAAAACCCCAACCTAACAAATTCCTTTACTTCCTCTTTGGATGACCTACTCCTCTCTTATTTTTCAAAAATTTCATCCCCTCCAAGCCCTAGAAACCCGACCACCATCATTTCCATCACCAAAAAACTTCTCCGATCCAAACTCAACCTTTCCACCATCCTTTCATCCAATCTCCAAAATACTCCATAAAAACTTCACATTTGCCATCAAACCCATCCAAGCACCATTTCCATCACTTTCAATCCATCAAAAATGGGGTAGCAAGCCAAGCAAAGCAAGGGATGGTACTTCGACAACCCATCTTTTGGATGCTTTCGATAAAGATCCTAACTTTCTCATCTCGAATCTCCATGGTATAAATTCTATAGAAATCTGAGAATTAATGTTCTAAAACCCATATTTTGACATCTTTTATGCCATATTATCATCCATATAGATTATAGGTTGGATTGTTGAAAGTTCGGATTACGGTAGGACTAGTTTGCGCCTTTTTAATGCGAATTTTTAAGCAGTTGTTAGAATTTCATAAAACTGAATTTTGTTGGTGTATTATCACTGTAAAATAAGTATTTTAATTTTTTTCCATAATTTTATCAACCCAAATCTGAACCCTAAAAATATGGGCCAACAGACAAGGTTTTCGGCTAAATTGTTGACATAGAATGGCTCATAAATGGGAGCTAATTTGGTAAATAAATAAGAAATTATTTTATAAGTTATAATCAAAATTAAATATGTTTTTATATGTTATTCATAGATATAGGTCATAGCAAGGAATTGGTAATGTTCCGGACAAATTTTGGGCAAGACTAGTTAGTATTAAAGACAACCATGAGTTGTACCCAAAATTCTAAATATGAAATTCAGAGGTTAAATTCCATATATATTATGTTTAAATCATGATTTTATAATTTTTTGGTGATTAATATGTTTGTCCTTTATTTGGAGACTTAACCTTGAATTTCAAAAGTCAAAACTACAAAACTAGGTCTAGAAATCCTAGAAGCATGTAGGCTTGTCGTATAGGAAACCCATGTTAACTAAAATGCTAAAATAATTATTTATTTGTATGTGGACACCTTGTAGGTTTGGTATTGCGAATTCAGCAAGAACTTGGACGACAGGCAAGTATTGTGGCATCTGCCACCCCGATTAGAGCTTTAGGGATTTTTTTTTCCAATTTTATTTGATTAGATTACGGTTAACTTTTTATGATCATTATGGTTTATGCCTTAGCTCATAGGAGGGCTATGACCACATTATTACTATAAGGACAATAGATAGGTTGTATAAGATTTATTTAGCTATATCATATTTTATTATGATTTTTAGGTTTTTTTTAGATATTTTTAGATATTTGTTTTATTTAGGTTTATATATATTTTTGTCTTCCAAGATTTACTATAGGTTCATCTAGGGTTATTTTGGGGCTCAGTATTTTTATTTAGGCTCTAGAAAGTTATAAATATTTTCTATATTTTTCTAAATTTTTTTTGAGATTTTAAGAATAATTTTAGAGTTATTTGGAGTTAATTTGATTTAAAAAATAGTTTTCTGTAATTAAAAATATCATTTTCCCAGTCAGTAGTTGGGGGCCCATGCGTCAGTCATTCAAGGCGCAGGGGGCAGGCCCACCCGTCAGTCACCTAATGGGCTGACTGGGCTTCATAATTAGGAAGCCACGGCTCCAAACCGACTCACAGTCGGCTTTCCCTTAGCCAGCTGGCCATCTGGCCGTCCCTCGTTTGAGCGAAACCGCGGGATATATATATACATACACACGCTGTAAATAGAAAACCCTATTATTAATTCCTTTAGCCGATTTGTGGGAGCTTTGATCCTTGGAGATCCCTAACTTCCCGAAGCGTTTGCGGACAGCCCCGACCTCGGATTCGTGTGCCATTTTTTATTGGATTTGTATTGAGGTAAACTTTCAGAATATATAATTTATTTTTGAATATTTTGCTTCTAAATTTTTGGAGAATTCTGTGAGTGTTTGTTGTCCAAAACTCGACACGTCGTACAGTTTTTGAGATCCCGAACGATCTCGAATTCTAAATCACGATCAGTTTGAAGTTTTAGAAATCTAACACGACGATCTTCAACATAGAATTTTTCTAGAATTTTAGAGTTTTGTGTACTATTTTAGTTATTCAGTTGAACTCAAAATTTATCGGTAAATCACCGATTTGGTCACGGTTAGCCATAACGGCGATATCTTGTGACCAAAGTGTGATTTTGTGGCACGGTTGATTCCAGTGCACTCGTGGCACTGAAATCTAACAAGATGCACTTTCAAAATCTTGAGTTCATGATGTTTGACTAGATAGTCAATGGCATGCCTCAAAATTGCGTGCTATGGTTTCCAAAATTCGAAACATGACTTTTTATAGCCAAACTTCCTCGTTTAGATTATATTCATATTATTATTAGGTTAAATTAGGTTTTTAAGTGATTTATTATAGAATTAATTATTATTAGATAAGTTAACCCCTTAGCCATATATTCTATTATTTTAGAATTAAAATATTAGAATTGACTTGTGGTTTTCGTGCACGGATCATGGTGCGATGTGCGATGTGGGTTGACAGCTTCTAGATCAAATTTTCCCTCAGCCTCTACTTATGACTACGGTTCAGACAAGTACAGTATTGTATTATATTTTAGTTCATTATAACATTTTCTCTATTGTTTCTTTGTTTGATATTCCTTGGGGACATTGTTTGATATTCCATTAAGACATTGTTTGATATTCCGCTGAGACACGATTGTGACACCGTAGTTATTGTATCCTTCTTAGTGTATCATTGACCGTTATAGATTGTTAGTGAGTCAGAAGGAAAAATACTCGGTAGGTATGTGAACAAACCCAAATATTGTTATTATGGATAGCTAAGTTATACACCGCACGTATGAGTTAGCCGTACCCTATTATTGTGGATAGCCATCGTATAATGTGTCGTATTAGCCCAGCCGTTCACGTATTAAAAGGTATTTCACACACACATAGTTGTTTCCGTTGTTCCTTTATCTAGTTCATGTCTTGCTAGTTCATATCTTGCTAGTTCTTTATATGCTCTTTGCCATCATTATTTCTTATTGTTCTAACTTATTTTGTGCTAACAACATTAAATGCAATATGGTTGTACTCTACTCCTTTTCTGACTGGATCGTTGTTATTGGTGAGGACGAGTATCTCTACACTTCCTATTATAGACCATCAGAGGTAGAACTGACGTTGCTGGTACTGAGACTCAAGAGCCATGACCGATCTCTGGAGGGATCTAGAATTATATTTATTTACGCTTTAGTTTACTTTCTTAGTAGGACCAAATTTGTTCCCGGATGGACCATATTGTTATTATTTTGAATTTAGTCTCTTTGTTATTGGATTTGAATATTATTTCATTATCCATCATACTCTTATTTCCTTGGTTTTTGTCATTACTGAGTATGAGTTGTATCTGTGATCACTTGTAACTATGGAGGATTATTGTGTGTAGTAGATAGCATTCTACTGTCGATACCGCGGCGTAGGCTGGGCTTGGCTACGAACTCGTACTTGGTTATCCGGGATCGGGTTGTGACAAGTATACCTTGCCTAATTATACAGTATTTTTGTGCATTTTCTATATTGCTATTTCTTTCCAATCATACTTGATTACCTGCTATTTGTCTTCATATCATTATTATTTTCTCATTACGTGCACGTAGATTTGTTCATATTTTTTATATTACTTGTCATATTATCTTTTCTTTTTTATGTGTGCATCTTGTGATAGAGTTGTTTAGTCCTATGACATGTTCCCTTGACTTGACATGACATTGAATTGACTTAAGTATGACTTTACTTGGACCTGACCTGATTGACATGGACTCAACTTGACTTGAGTATGACTTGACTGGACCCGACCTGATTGACTTGCACTTGACTTGACATGACACTAACTTGACTTGACCTTTGTTCTTCCTTAGACGAGGATACTTTTATTAGGCGTTGACTATAGGTATGATACTTGACCACTCTCGATTGTTAGCCCCCACTGAGCTGTGATAGAGATTTACTATATGTTGTTAGCTCCCACCGAGCTATAATTTATAGGGTCGTTACCTCCCACCGGGTTGCAATTTACCATGATTTTACTCGTAGTTATGTATACTAGCACTGTCATGCCCCAGTCCCAAAATATGTAGGACTAGAAATACACAACATGCTAGCTACGTATTTAACCATATTCTAGTCCGACTCAAATACGTGTAAGCTGTCTTGGTATGTAAATTATTTAAATCATGATTTTATGATTTCAGATGATTTATATGCATGTCTTTGAAATAGGGACTTAATTGTGAATTTTGGAAGTCGAAAACCATGAAACTAGGTCCCGATGTCTCATAGAAACATGTGTGTTGTTGTGTCAAGAATTTAGTGGTTCCATGAGGTATTAGACTTAGTTATATATGGTTAATAATAATAATTAGATAATTAAATTATATTATAAGTTTCTTGATCAAATACTTAAAGTAGTTAATTAATTGTTTAGGTTCATTGGATTTCGGAGGCATTGACACGGAAGTATCATTACATCTACACATTACGGATTCAGGCATGTGTACCTTGCTATTGTTTTCAGTATTCTTGTCATATTACTATATTTTATTTTTCTTTCTATTTTTGTTGGACCTTAGTTGGCATGTCAATATGTGCTTCTGATTGATATTCAGGTGCGTTCAACTGTTATGTTGTCTAGTAGTGATATCTAGAGGCTTCATGTGATCTATGTATATTATTTTCCATTGATCACCTATAGGGTTATGACATGTGATTGACACATATGCTTAGTCAGATACCTGTGTATGATTTTCTGAGTTACTAGATTTCCTGATGACATTATGATAGGAATGGTTTGTTCTTATTTTCTTTATAGATGTGTCATAGGACTTGTCGTCTAGATAGATGTCATATCAGTAAGTTGTGGATGCAACTTATATGATTCTTTGAGAGTTAAGGACATTTATTACTTGTGCGGACTATGTTGTGCACTAACTTTTATATTATGTATCTATATTTATTCGGAGAGAGTACCTATTTCCTGTGATCCAGTTTCTCTCCTAGTTACCGTTGGGACTCCAGTACCAGAGCTACGAATATATTTATACTAGATCCGGATGTCTTTTACTTTAGAGATGTTTGCGCTTGCGAATATTATCCTCAAAGCGTCACGTCAGTTTGGTTAGTTTACCCACCTGGATATGTTAATTTACTGTTTACTTTAGCTTGCATGTTATGTACCTTGTTACGTCCCTTTGGGGACCTGATGATCTCTTCAGGTGTTTGTTGGACTTCAGGTATAGAGTTGTTGTGATGTTTTTCTGAAGGATTCAGGTATTAATAGTAGTATCATTTTATTATTTCTTTCGTGCCTTTTTATTTTCTTCTGCACTTCATATTTATGCCATAATTTTTATTGTTGTTATAGCCTAGTTTTATAGACCTATATTGTTCTTTGGGTATATTCAAACATATATGTAAGTGGGTTGCAGACCATGATACATATTGTTTATTCTTGATATATTCATTATATAGATTGAGATATTTGATAGGTGATTTGATAGATAGATTTAAATACCAAGATAGCTTATACGCATTTGAGTCGAACCAGAGTCTGGTTAAATACGTAGTTGACATGTTGCATATTCCTAGTCCTACGTATAATTGATATTATGTGTGTGTGTGTGTTTGATATATAATATATAATTATGTGTGTGTGTTTGCATATTCCTAGTCCTACGCATAATTGATATTATGTGTGTGTGTTTGAGTCGGACTAGAGTATGGTTAAATACGTATTTGAGTCGGACTAGAGTCGAATAATTGATATTATGTGTGTGTGTTTGATATATAATATATAGTTATTAAAAAAATGTTATACAAAATTTAGCTTCTCTTGAAGATTATAAAACGTCAACAAAAATCTTAATTTTGTTGCAAATATTCATTCTTGACGGTTATTAACTGTCATCTAGGCCGAAGTTAAGAAAAGTTTTCAGCTACATTGACGGTTTTTTTAAATCTGATTCCTTGACGGCTAAAAACGGTCAAGGAAAGTATTTTAGATGACGGTTAATAACCATCAAGAAAAGTCATGACATAAAATATCAAGAAAAGTGAGGACTTTTTTTGACTCTGGCCTACTTGACGGATCCACAACCGTTAAGATAACCCTTTCTTGACGGTGATAAACCGTCCAGAAAGCCCTTTTTTCTTGTAGTATTAGGAGTAAGGCGTGACATGTTTTTGGCCCGCGCAAGTAATAACTGTCCTCAACTCGCAAGAATCATATACATCGTATCCACAACTCATTTGTGACCTCTATCTAGACGTCAAGTCCTATGACACCACTACTAAAACAGTAACAACAACCAATCTTGGTCCTACTGACATCAGGCAATCCGGTAACTCAGAAAGTTAATACACATGTATCTGGATAAGCATATGTGTCAAATCACGTGTTATAATCCTACAGGTCTCAATAGAAATAATAACCATAGAATCACATAAAGGCTCTAGATATCAATACTAGACAACTTAACAGTTGAATGCACCTATATATTCATTAAAAGCACGTATTGACATACCAACTAAGGTCCAAAACAAATAGCAAGAAAAATAAAATACAGTAATATGATAAGAATACTGAAAACAATAGCAAGGTACACTTGCCTGAAACCGTAATGTGTAGATGTAACAATACTCCCGTATCAATGCCTCCGGAATCCAATGAACCTAAATAATTAATTAACTATAAGTATTTAATCAAGAAATTTTTAATACAACATAATTATCTAATTTACTATTATTAACCATATATAACTAAGTCTAAATATCACATGGAACCATTAGATACATGACACAATATCACTCATGTTTCCATGAGATATCGGGACATAGTTTTATGGTTTTCGACTTCCAAAATTCACAATTAAGTCCCTACTTTAAGGACATGCATATAAATCATCTAAAATCATAAAATCATGATTTAAACATAATTTATATTGAATTTAACCAGTAAATTCCAGATTTGGAATTTTAGAAACAATTCATAGTTATGTCGATTCTCTGTTAACTAGTCTTGCCCGAAACTTGTCTGAAACATTACCAAACTATTTCTATGACATATATCTATGAAACAACATATAAAAACAGTTAAACACATTTACTCAGAAAATAACTGTATGTTTATATACCAAAATTAGCCCCTATTTATGAGGTTTTCTATGTCAGCAACTTAGCCAAAAACATAGTTCGATGACCCTTATTTATGGTTCATATTTGGGATGATAAAATCATATAATTTTAAAATACTTATTTTACAGTAATAAAACACAATTAAATTCAATTTTAAGAAATTCTAACAATCGCTCATGATTTGCACTGAAAAGGCTCAAACTAGTGCTACCGTAATTCGATCTATCAACAATCTAACACGTAATTTACAAGGATGATAATATGACAAGGATGGCAGAATATGGGTTTTAGAACAATAAATTATTATATTAATAAAGGAATCATGCCATGAAGATTTGAGAAGAAAAGTTAGAATCTTTACCAAAATCCTTCAAAAGATTGGTTGTTGGTGCTCCTTCTTGTCTAAGAACCCAACTTCCTTGCTATACTTGACTTGATATCCCCTTCTTGATGGGTTGAAGGTGATGGCAATGGTTCTTGGATGGGTTTGATTGTAAAGGTGGAGTTTTTGGTGGATTGGATGGTAGGATGAAGGAAAGGGTGACTTTGGATTGGAGGACAAGTTTTTTAATGTAGGTGATGATGATGGATAGGTTTATGGGACTTGGGTTGTTGAAAATCTGAGAGTAAGGGGAGGAGATGGTTGGCCAAAAGAGGGGAGGTGGTTTGCTAGGGTTTTGGTTAGGGTTTAGTTGTAGGTTGATTTATATGGGCATTTTTTATGGGTTGCATACATATATAGGTGTGTTGCTTGCTTATAGGGGGTTCGGCCATGATGGGGCTACTTTGGGTGACCGGCCATAGCATGGTGTGGCCCCATTAGGGTTGGGTTTGATAGGTTTGAGTATTAGTTGGTTTGGATTTTGGGTAGTTAGGTATTTGCCAACTAGGATGAACCTAAGACACTTTCTATAAATGGAAGTTTCTCTCTCTCTCTCTCTCTCTCTCTCTCTCTCTCTCTCTCTATATATATATATATATATATATATATATATATATATATATATTCTGGGTTTGGTTCGGGTCTAGTTTGGTTCAACCTGGTCTCCTAAAAAGTCGAAAGCTTCTAAAAATAATTAATTAAGGCAATTATATGGTCTAAGCCACAATTTGACTTTATTTCCATACAAAAGACATAAATATGGTTTTTCCATCCCTACTATGACTAATATACTAGTCATGGCACACGACTACACTAGTCATGACATATTTTCTAATCGATATGTATAACAAATCTCAATCATGGCTAAGGCTATTTTTATAATAAAAATAATATTTAAAAATACTCAAACATATATTATATTAATCAATTTATTTATTTAAAAATTGAGGAATTTTATATTCTACCCTCCTTAAAATAATTTTGTCCTGGAAATTAAGAATAATGACACATAGGAAAGCAAGCGAAGGAACGTAATCTAAAATTTGGACCTTGATCCTCAAATAAATGAAGGAAAAGCTCTCTCATAGAATCCTCTCGCTCCAAGTAGACTCATATGGTGAATTATGCTTCCAAGCAACTCAGACACGTCTAATTGTCTTACCCCTCAATATATTCTCACTACGGTCAAGAATCCCAAATGGCTGCTCCTCATAAGATAAGCTCGGCCCAATTGTAATCTCAGAATGATCATGCACATGACTATAGTCTGCCACATACCTTGTCAACTAAGACACATAGAATACGTCATGCACACCTTCTAATGATGGAGATCATGCAAGATGGCATGCTACTTCTCCAACTCGCTCTAGAATATTGTAACGCCCCAGTCCCAAAATACGTAGGACTAGAAACGTAGACATGCCAGCCGTATTCATACAAAGTTCATAGGCCTCGTATGGATACATAAGATGTAAAATGCAGTAGAACCATAATAATCTCATCCACACAAAAATATATGAATAAATGATATCATATAATCAACCATGAAATTGTCATTTGGTACATGTAGTTGGGCGGAGACAAATCCACTACCAACGATGAAAAGAAATACATAGGAAAAGATATAAATTTGGCGAGCGAAGCGAAGACGATCCAAGTGCAATCATCCTCGAAGAAATAGCGATGGTCACGGCTAGAGCTAGAACACCTGCGAAAGATAATAGCACACACATGGAGAGATAACCAGGTCCTCAGAGGGACGTAACAAGACACATAATATCATGCCATATAAACTGAATAAATATTACTCAAATAAATAAGTAAATCGAATTATAACATGGTCCAATACGCACCTACTGAACGAGCGTACCATTCCCCCAACCAAACAAGGACAGGAGATGGCAAACTAATTCACGGTAACGTATCTTCCCATGCTATGAATCCAATATGGTATCCGGACCCCAACAAGGTTCAATACCTTCTCATCGAAGTAGTAAGTCACACCTACAACCAAACAAGGACAAGATGTGACAAACTAATCCGCGACAAGTTATTGTTCCAAGCCACGGTCAGATACAAGTACCCAAACCAAAAAGTACTCGTACCTAACGGATAAAGGTGCCTATCCATTCTAAATGAAATGTAGTTAAGAACAATCCTTCCTACGCATGGGTCCTGGCTAAATAGGATCGGCGTAGTCCCCTATTGGGCACCAGAGGCCCCATCAGTAAGAGCATGACGTTCCGCAGAATCGTCAGTGGCCGTCAGTAATCATTGGTAATCTGACCCGCGTCTCCGACGGAGCTCACGGGTTACAAAAGGGAAAGCACATCGAAGCCCATATGCTAAGGAATTGTCCTCCCCGCCCAATGCCTACTCTGTTGTATCCATAACAGTAAACCTCTATAACCGCTAAGTCAAACTAAGCATGTAACCTCTATTAGCGGTTATTCCTATCGTACGGCTTGTACGTACTGGTGTCCAGCCAATCACGTACTTCCGTGTCCTACATGCGACACACAACTTCGTGTTTACAACGTGTCAAGGCCAATGAATGCAACACACAAGGTGGTCCCTTAAATTTAGGTTTAATTTGTATCAAAAATAATACACAGCAGGAAATATAAATGAACAGTAAGTTCTAACAGTTATGCCATGTATCACAGTTTATTTTGCATAAAGAAAATAAATAATGCATGAAATATGAGCTAAAATAAGTAAACAGCGAATGGCAAGGTGTCTTGCCTGGTAGGACGCCTGGTGTGCTGCAATGATCAAGGTGGCATGAACTGCAACTTCGGTACAACAACTATACAAGGTGACCTCGGATGGTGGCACGGACAGTTCCAATGGGTCCGGGATGGTCAAATTAGTTAGGAAGGACAGGAGGAAGGACAGAATTTGCAGGAGGATAGGAATAATGGCTTAGTCTTGGACATAAGGATAATCAGAAATAAATAAATAAATAAATATATACGCTTTAAAAAAACTAATAATACTTGAAAAATATAATTTCTTTAAATTAAATACTAAAATTGAAAGTCGTTCTTAAGGCAAAAACTCTAAGTTGTAAAGGTAGAATTTTTCGTAGAAAATATATTTTTTTTCAAATAAATATATAACAAAATCTAGGAAAATATTTTAGGTCAAATCTCTAAATTTGAAATTACATATATAGCTCTATCATTTTAAATTAATAATACATATTCTAAAAGTGATAACTTAAAAATAATCAAAATAATAATAATTAGACTAATCAGCCACAACCCTAATATTCTTAACTAAATGTAAATAATAAAATAATAATGATAATAATAATAATAATATTCATCACAATGTCCACCTACTGCCTTAATAGTAGTAGCCATTAAAATAATTATAATAATAATACAAAAATATACTAATAGTATATTTACTTACACAGTATATACATACAAATATTAATAATAATAATATACTAATAGCAATAATAATAATAATAATAATAATAATAATAATAAATACTAAGAGAAGAAAACATATAATAACTAAACTTAAACAAACCCACACAAAAAGCAGCAGCAACAAACAAGTAAATAAATAATACAATAATTAATTTAAAATCCACAGTGCTGCTCTTCAAAATGAAGGGGAAAAGAAAGGGCAGAGGAGAGACGGGTCGTGCGCGGTTGGAGAGATGTGAGAAGGGGTTCGGGGAGAGAAGGGCAGCGGCGTTGGGTGGCCAGAGAAGGCGGCTCGGGGTCGGAGAAGAGGGAGACGGGGAGGATCGGAGCTGGGCTCGGCGCGCGGTGGACGTACGCGAAGGAGCGCGGAGGCTGAGGAGAGGTTTCAGGTCGGCAAGGGCGCGACTGGTGTGGCCGAATCCTAGACGGATTTGGTGGTGGACGCAGGTGGATGGGTCTCTGGCGGCAGAGGCGGTTAGGGCACCGGGGATGACTCGGCGGATCTGGCGACGAACTCGGCGGAGGGACGGCGAGGCAAGGATGGAAGGTCGGAGTCGAGGCTGGCTCGTGACCGGAGTCGGGGATCGACACTGCGGCAGATCTACCGCGCGGAGGCGGGGTTCCGACTTGTGGAGCCGGGGAACAGCGGCGAATGCGGCGTGCGAGCTCGCCAGAGCGCGGCGGTGGCGCTCGACGCGGTTCACCGGGCGAAGACGACGGCCACGGGAGGTAAGGGTGGTCGGTTTGGTTTAATTGTTTTTGGGGTTTTGATTTCTTGTGTTCCGGCGAGTGGGCAACCGTGGTGGCAGTAGTTTTAGGACGGCCGGGGTTCGGCAGGGGTTTGGCCGGAGGTGATGAAGAGGGTTTTCGGCCGGTGGCCGTAGTGGTTGTGCTTGGGTTGGTGTTTGACGAGGGTTTTGGTCGATGGTGGCGGTGGTGGTGGCGTTTGATTGAGGCGGTGTGATAGGGGAAGTGGTGATGTTGTCGGAGATGGTGGCAGGTTATGGTGACGGCCACGGCAAGGGTGGCCGGGCATGGGTACTGCAGGCTTGGGGCGGTGCTCGGGGTCGACGGCCAGAGAAAAGGGTACGGGGCTGGTCGAATTTGGAGGGCACGAACGGTGGACGAGTAATGGCAGTGTGGTGCTGGGGATGGTCGGACTAGGTTTAGGGTTTGGGTTATGGATTAGGGTTTTGAGTTTGGATGAGTCGTGTCGGGTGTGTCCGACACGACGGGGATGGGGTTCGGACCTGTCGGACCCGGGGTGGAGGAATGTATTTGTACAATGAAAACACATAGTGGATGGGACAGGGACACGGTCATGGACACGATGCACTCACTTTTGTGGTGGAAAATTTTAGAGAAATAATGAATGATGAAAATTGGAGGAGTACCTGCCTATTTATAGGATGTGGGAATTCCCAATTGAATAGGAATAGGAATTATTTAAAACCCAAAAATAGATAATTCGCTATTTAATTCAAATCAATTTAAATCCAAATCTAATTACAAATCCAATTTAAATCTAATTAAAAATCTTTCAGCTTAAAATCAATTGGAATAAATCAAACTTCAAATATTTAACTATTTAAATAATCAAAAAATCAAATCAAGATTTAAATGGCCACAATAACTTCCAAAATTTTTCAAAATACCAATAATAATAATTTCGAAAATAAATATTTTTAAATATCTTTTTGAACAATAAAATATTAATATTAATAAATCTCGAAAATTATACTTTTATTTAAAATAGACCAATAAATAATTACGAAATATATGTATGCAAAAATATTCTTTACATAATTAGGCTTTTCTAGTATACAAAATATTATTTATTATTAATAACTTTTAGAAACAAAAGGCTTTTTATAGCAAGAATATTTATATAATATTTTGAAAGTGTATAATAAAATAGAGAAAAATGTTTTTCTAAAATATGTACGCTCGCACATATTCACACTCGTCAAGCAATTACGAAAAATAAAACGTCGTGCGCGACGTACAATACAAAATTTTAAATCGATACCAAATTTAATAATAAAAAATAGTAGAAACTTAGGGGTTTTACATCCTACCCAAATTAAAAAAAATTCGTCCTCGAAATTAAGAATTAGTAGGGGGTGAGAGGACACAAGGGGGTATCGATGGGGAACAATCGATAACAAAATCATGCCGTAAGAATCGCGATCTAGATTATAGAAAAATAATACGGTATGGTCACGGGTAATGAATGAGGGTCACGATTAAGAGAACGAAATAGATTCGCTTTAATTAAGCGATTAGAGGGTCTTGATAGGGTCGAGTAGTTTAGGATGAAGATATAGCAACATCGAGTAAGAATGGTCATAGCCGATAGGAAGGCTAGAGAAAGTTCTAGTATAACGCCTTCGTCCTTCTAAAATAGGTGAAGGCGAAAGCAATATAGAGTTCGAAGGAGGCATTATCGAATACGAATACGTGATTCAAAGACGATCGAAAATTCCAAAGGAGTTGCCAAGGCAGTCGCGGATGGGACTCTAGAGGACAAGTTTAACTATGTCCCCATCCACGTAGAATAATAGGCAAAAGCGAACCAAAGTACACTTGGTTGATCAGACCATTATGCACCGGTTCTGATTAGACAACATGTTAGTGGGAGCTCTTCCAATAACATATGTCTTGAACAAGCTCGATAAAAAGATAAGCTTGCAAAAACTAGGCTATATTAGCATCATTAGTTTAGATAGTAAAAATATAGACATGATGATAGATGAAAAAATCAATTATGAATAGTCTAAGAGTCATAAGGATCTAAGTATTTTATTCCTATACAATCATTCTATGGTCTATTGACCAAGGCTTGGTTGACCAAATGGGTTAGATTCCTCTAGTCTCTATGGTCTAGATAATACTATTTGTATTCTCCTTAATGGCCAAGGGCATGTCGAGTCGTGGGGTGTTCTACCTAACTTAAAAGAATTAAGCTAAGGGTGTTTTGGGACAACTAACTAGTAGGGTCAATCTCCAGCAAGCACGAAGAGAAGATAAGAATAGGGATGGAAGGAAGCAAGCAAGATGCAATTGATGAGTCAAACGGTAGATAAAATTAAGGAAAGAGGTCAAGTATGTGGATGAGATCCTAGACTTCTAATCCTATACGCAGGCTTGCTTGGTACGGTAAAGTAACCAAACAATTTATTTGGACCTGCATGGGCCACCACAAAAACATGTAACGTCCCAGTCCCAAAATACGTAGGACTAGAAACGTAGATATGCCAGCCGTATTCATACGAAGTTCATAGGCCTCATATGGATACATAAGCTGTAAAATGTAGTAGAACCATACTAATCTCATCCACACAAAAATATATAAATAAATGATATCATATAATCAACTATGAAATTGTCATTTGGTACATGTAGTTGGGCGGAGACAAATCCACTACCAACGATGAAAAGAAATACATAGGAAAAGATATGAATTTGGCGAGCGAAGCGAAGACGATCCAAGTGCAATCATCCTCGAAGAAATGGCGATGGTCACGGCTAGAGCTAGAACACCTGCAAAAGACAATAGCACACACCTGGAGAGATAACCAGGTCCTCAGAGGGATGTAACACGACACATAATATCATGCCATATAAACTGAATAAATATTGCTCAAATAAATAAGTAAATCGAATTATAACATGGTCCAATACGCACCTACTGAATGAGCGTACCATCCCCCCAACCAAACAAGGACAGGAGATGGCAAACTAATTCACGGTAACGTATCTTCCCATGCTATGAATCCAATATGGTATCCGGACCCCAACAAGGTTCAATACCTTCTTATCGAAGTAGTAAGTCACACCTACAACCAAACAAGGACAAGATGTGACGAACTAATCTGCGACAAGTTATTGTTCCAAGCCACAGTCAGATACAAGTACCCAAACCAAAAAGTACTCGTACCTAACGGATAAAGGTGCCTATCCATTCTAAGTAAAATGTAGTTAAGAACAATCCTTCCTACGTATGGGTCCTGGCTAAATAGGATCGGCGTAGTCCCCTCTTGGGCACCAGAGGCCCCATCAGTAAGTGCATGACGTTCCGCAGAATCGTCAGTGGCCGTCAGTAATCATGGGTAATCTGACCCGCGTCTCCGGCGGAGCTCACGGGTTACAAAAGGGAAAGTGCATCGAAGCCCATACGCTAAGGAATTGTCCTTCCCGCCCAATGCCTACTCTGTTGTATCCACAACAGTAAACCTCTATAACCACTAAGTCAAACTAAGCATGCAACCTTTATTAGCGGTTATTCCTATCGCACGGCTTGTACGTACTGGTGGCCAGCCAATCACGCACTTTCGTGTCCTACATGCGACACACAACTTCGTGTTTACAACGTGTCAAGGCTAATTGTCCTGTGTCGTGAGCACGAGACACGTGAACACGTGCACGATACAGTACAAATTTCAGTGCACTGTGTTACCCGATTCTGTATTTTTGACTCTGGACACGTCGTGTCGTGTTGTAGTGGACACTTAGGGACACGAGGGACACGAGTACACCAAGGGGCACGATTACCAACCATTGGTTTCAAGCCTTAGTCGAGTTTAGGGGTCGGATTTGGGTTACCCTCCTTAGGTTCAGTAATGAACAGTATTACTGTTCTTTCCAGTTTTTAAAAACGAATTTCAAAATGATTTTTATGTATATATATATATATATATATATATATATATATATATATATATATATATATATATATATATATATATATATATATATATATATATATATTTATGTGTATATATACTGTATATATATGTATATATGTATGTGTGTGTAGGTGGAAATTTGGGTGTATTTACATGGGTATTTGTGTAGATATGTGTGTATATAAATGGGTATATATATATGTAATGTGTGTGTGTGTTTTGTGCCCCTTTCTCAGAAATCTGAGAACAGCACCCCCCCCTGTTCTCTGTCACACACACACACCCCACACACCCACATCCCATATCTCTCTCTCTCTTGTTCACTCTCTATCCCTCTCACTCTCTTACATCTCTCCCTCTATTGATCTCTATCTCTCTATATATATATGTAGGTTGTATATATATATAGGTTATGTAGATATATATATATATATTGATATATATAGTTGAGTGTATATATATATATATATATATATATATATATATATATATATATATATTGTGTATATATGTGGGTACTATATATATAATTGGGTATTATATATATATGTGGTACTATATAGTTGAATATATATATGTATAGATATGGGTAGGTTCATATTTTATATAGATATGGATACCTATATAGGGTATCCTAGATACATGGGCCTATGGCCTATGGTCTATGGTTAATAGGTTTAGACTTGACCAATAGGTCTAGTAGACCTAGTTTAACTAGCAAGTTGACCCTTATTGACCATTGTTGACCAAAGTCAACTTTAGGTCAACCATAACCTAATTGACTTAGAAATGACTTGGATGAACATAGAAGGACTAGTTGACTAAAGTTTGACTAAACCCTAACTAGTTGATTAAGTTTGACCACTTGGGTTATATAGATAGCCCTATGTAGATTAAGATATGTATGGGGTTAAGTGGAATAATTAGGAGTTGTGTCATGGGTTGAGTTAGTCTTATGGAGTATTGACTTAGAAAATTGACCACTGACCTAATTACCTTGTTGACTATTCTTTGTTTGACCAAAACCTTAGTTAGTCTAAGTTTGACCTAGACTTGACCTAGATTGATCATGTTGACTAGTATTTGACTAGTCTGACCATTATTGACCAAAACCCTAGATAACTAGACTAGTTTGACTAGAATGTTGACCAAGAGTTGACTTTTGATCAGATTGACCTAGAATCGTGTAGTATGCATTGTATACTCTATTTTTACCATTGTGGATACATTATGACTTGTGTTGCTCTGATTAGGAGCCATACATCTCTCCTCAGGTAGTATATCCTTTTCAGACATTCAGTTATCAGGCGAGTACATTCTTTGACCGTTTCATACTTGCTAGGATTTATATTCTTGCTCTAGATTACTTTACTTGATGCTGACACGATTGTTATCATGGATTGGTACTATATGGATCTTTTCATGAGATGTTATCCCCCTCGGGAGCATCAGATATATCATGTTTGTACGTTTCACGAATTATCATGTATCTCTATGCTTCCATAGATTCACGAATCGCTTGTGACTCATGTACTCTCATGCTCATAGAGCCTCTCATGAATCACCCATTTATGGGCTTATCACGAATCTTAACATAACTTGAATAGATCCTTGTGTATTGATTGGGGATGGGGGAGTGGAAATAGTCATGTGGATATTACCCCAGTAGCTGTAGTCATGAATCACTCTTAGCTGTAGTCATGAATCTCCTATGCCATTCACATGTCTATATTTTACTCTGACTCACTAGTCACTGCTAGTTCTCTATTATAGTAGATATTTTATTACAGTTATCTCTTTTACTACATGTATCTTCCTTCAGCATTTCTCGTATTTTACTCTATTGCATGCTTTATATTTCCTATCATACTATGCACTGCGTGAGATGTATTGTGCTCGTTCCTGTCCTGACTAGACCTGTTGAAAATATTACAGAAGATGAGGATGAGGCCCTGGTGTCTACCTATTATGGAGCAGGACTAGATGATACTTATGTTGTGGACCCTCAGCAGGATCCACCTGCAGCTGAGGATGTTGTCCCAGTAGTCTAGGCTAGTTTAGCTAGTCAGTCTTTTCATATTATTATTTTGTCTCACATTCTGAGTTGTATTTTGAGATGTTGAGATGTATAGACCTTTAGACTTATTGTATTATGAGTTGACATTCTGGATGTTATGTTATCCTAGACACTTGGACTTATTTCATCTATGCTACTGTTCTCTTTGAGTTACTGTCTATCAATCTATCTTTCATTTTTCTACCCTAGATGTGATTGAGATTATTTTCTATTATGTCACCTCCATTCGGAGAGTATATACTGTACAGGTACATTTATATTATTAGATGATTGACCTAGGACAGCGTTCTACCGCCGACACTGCGGCGTAGGCTGGACGTACCCACTTCTCGTGCCCTTACTCTAGGGTACGGGTCGTGACACCAATGAATGCAACACATAAGGTGGTCCCTTAAATCTAGGTTTAATTTGTAAAAAAAATAATATACAGCAGGAAATATATATGCACAGTAAGTTCTAACAGTTATGCCATGTATCACAGTTTATTTTGCATAAAGAAAATAAATAATGCATGAAATATGAGCTAAAATAAGTAAACAGCGAATAGCAAGGTGTCTTGCCTGGTAGGACGCCTGGTGTGCTGCAATGATCAAGGTGGCATGAATTGCGACTTCGGTGCAACAACTATACAAGGTGACCTCGGATGGTGGCACGGACAGTTCCAATGGGTCCGGGACGGTCAAATTAGTTAGAAAAGACAGGAGGAAGGACAGAATTTGCAGGAGGATAGGAATAATGGCTTAGTCTTGGACATAAGGATAATCAGAAATAAATAAATAAATAAATAATATATACGCTTTAAAAAAAAACTAATAATACTTGAAAAATATAATTTCTTTCAATTAAATACGAAAATCGAAAGTCGTTCTTAAGGCAAAAACTCTAAGTTGTAAAGGTAGAATTTTTCGTAGAAAAATATTTTTTTCAAATAAATATATAACAAAATCTAGGGAAATATTTTAGGTCAAATCTCCAAATTTGAAATTACATATATAGCTCTATCCTTTTAAATTAATAATACATATTCTAAAATTGATAACTTAAAAATAATCAAATAATAATAATTAGACTAATCAGCCACAACCCTAATATTCTTAACTAAATGTAAATAATAAAATAATAATGATAATAATAATAATAATAATCATCACAATGTCCACCTACTGCCTTAATAGTAGTAGCCATTAAAATAATTATAATAATAATACAAAAATATACTAATAGTATATTTACTTACATAGTATATACATACAAATATTAATAATAATAATATACTAATAGCAATAATAATAATAATAATAATAATAATAAAATAAATACTAAGAGAAGAAAACTGAACTTAAACAAACCCACACAAAAAGCAACAGCAACAAACAAGTAAATAAATAATACAATAATTAACTTAAAATCCACAGTGCTGCTCTTCAAAATGAAGGGGAAAAGAAAGGGCAGAGGAGAGACGGGTCGTGAGCGGTTGGAGAGATGTGAGAAGGGGTTCGGGAGAGAAAGACAGCGGCGTTGGGTGGCCGGAGAAGGCGGCTCGGGGTCGGAAAAGAGGGAGATGGGGAGGATCGGAGCTAGGCTCGGCGTGCGGTGGACGCACGCGGAGGAGCGCGGAGGCTGAGGAGAGGTTTCAGGTCGGCAAGGGCGCGACTGGTGTGGCCGGATCCTAGACGGATTTGGTGGTGGACGCCGGCGGATGGGTCTCTGGCGGCAGAGGCGGTTAGGGCACCGGGGATGACTCGGCGGATCTGGCGACGAACTCGGCGGAGGGACGGCGAGGCAAGAATGGAAGTTCGGAGTCGAGGCTGGCTCGTGACCGGAGTCGGGGATCGACACGGCGGCAGATCTACCGCACGGAGGCGGGGTTCCGACTTGTGGAGCCGGGGAACAGCGGCGAATGTGGCGTGCGGGCTCGCCAGAGCGCGGCGGGTGGCGCTCGACGCGGTTCACCGGTCGGAGACGACGACCACGGGAGGTAAGGGTGGTCGGTTTGGTTTAATTATTTTTGGGGTTTTGATTTCTTGTGTTTCGACGAGTGGACAACCGTGGTGGCGGTGGTTTTGGGACGGCCGAGGTTCGGCAGGGGTTTGGCCGGAGGTGGTGAAGGGGGTTTCCGGCAGGTGGCCGTAGTGGTTGTGTTTGGGTTGGTGTTTGGCGAGGGTTTTGGTCGATGGTGGCGGTGGGGGTGGCGTTTGTATGAGGCGGTGTGATAGGGAAAGTGGTGATGATGTCGGAGATGGTGGCGGGTTGTGGTGACGGCCACGACAAGGGTGGCCGGGCATGGGTGCTGCAGGCTTGGGGCGGTGCTCGGGGTCGACGGCCAGAGAAAAGGGTACGGGACTGGTCGAATTTGGAAGGCACGAGCGGTGGACAAGTAATGGCAGCGTGGTGCTGGGGATGGTCGGACTAGGTTTAGGGTTTGGGTTATGGATTAGGGTTTTGATTTGGATGAGTCGTGTCGGGTGTGTCCGACACGACGGGGACGGGGTTCGGACCTGTCGGACCCGGGTGGAGGAATGTATTTGTACAATGAAAACACATAGTGGATGGGACACGGACACGGTCATGGACACGATGCACTCACTTTTGTGGTGGAAAATTTTAGAGAAATAATGAATGATAAAAATTGGAGGAGTACCTGTCTATTTATAGGATGTGGGAATTCCCAATTAGATAGGAATAGGAATTATTTAAAACCCAAAAAGAGATAATTCGCTATTTAATTCAAATCAATTTAAATCCAAATCCAATTACAAATCCAATTTAAATCTAATTAAAAATCTTTTGGCTTAAAATCAATTGGGATAAATCAAACTTCAAATATTTAACTATTTAAATAATCAAAAAATCTAATCAAGATTTAAATGGCCACAATAACTTCCAAATATATTTTTAAAAATACCAATAATAATAATTTCAAAAATAAATATTTTTAAATATCTTTTTGAACAATAAAATATTAATATTAATAAATCTCAAAAATTATACTTTTATTTAAAATAGACCAATAAATAATTACGAAATATATGTATGCAAAAATATTCTTTACATAATTAGGCTTTTCTAGTATACAAAATATTATTTATTATTAATAACTTTTAGAAACAAAAGACTTTTTATAGCAAGAATATTTATATAATATTTTGAAAGTGTATAATAAAATAGAGAAAAATGTTTTTCTAAAATATGTACGCTCGCACATATTCGCAATCGTCGAGCAATTACGAAAAATAAAACGTCGTGCGCGACGTACAATACAAAATTTTAAATCGATACCAAATTTAATAATAAAAAATAGTAAAAATTTAGGGGTTTTACAAATATCAAATGGCTCGATGTACCTTGGACTTAGCTTTCTTTGCTGCCAAATCGGATGGTACCTCGAGTCAATAATATTCACAAAAATATATGATCGCTTTCTTTAAACTCCAAAGGTTGTCATTGTTTATCTGCCTAGTGCTTTTGTCTATCTTGAGCTGCCTGAAGATGCTTCTGAATCTGCTTCATCTTCTCCACTGTCGACGTAACTAACTCAGGCCCGAGTACCTGACGCTCTCCTATGTCACTCCAACATAATGAGGATCTGTACTTCCTTCCATACAGTGCCTCAAAAGGTGCCATCTGTATACTTGTTTGGTAACTATTATTGTAAGAAAATTCTATCATGGGCAAGTGATCCTCCCACGAATCTCCAAAATCAAGCATACAAGCTATCAATATATCCTCAAATATCTGGATCGTTTGTTATCGTACTGAACTTCAAACGAGTCCCGAGGCTCTCCTGTATACTCCTCCAAAAATATGATGTGAACCTCGAATCTCTGTATGACACAATACTAACTGGTATACCATACAACAGTATAATTTACCTCATATACTGATCAGCCAAAACCTCCATAGATTGCCTCACTCTAAATGGTAAAAAATATGCCAATTTGATGAGATGGTCCACAATAACCTAGACTGTGTCTTTCCTGATAGGGCTTATCAGGAATCCAGTAATGAAGTCCATCGTGAGATGTTCCCACTTCCACTCAAGAATGGGAAGTGGCCACAATAGTCCCGCTGACTACTGATGTTCGACCTTGACCTGCTGGCAGACTAAACACTTCGCTACAAATCGCGCAATCTTCCTTTTTATCCTATGCCACTAAAAATACTGCCTTAAATCTTGCTACATCTTCGTACCTCTGGGATGGATAGAGTAGATAGAACTATATGCTTCAGACATCAACTCCTACAGAAGCTCTCCATTCGGAACATATAAGCGCTCTCCGCACCCCAATATTCCATCCTCATGAATACATAATCCCGTCTGCTCTTCTGCCTCAGTCTTCTTATGAAGTCTTCTGAATCTCTCATCCGCAGGCAAAGCTACCTCGATTCTCTTTACTAATGAAGACCAAACTTCCAATTGTGCTAATACATCATTTGTGCTTGGAAATACAATTTCAATCCCGAGCTCATGAAGATCCTCAAGCAACTGATGTTGTGTAGTCAAGGAGTATGTTGTGGGCTTCCTGCTCAAGACATCTGCTACTACATTTGCCTTTCCAGGATGATATTGTAGCTCAATGTCAAAATCCTTCATCAGCTCCAACCAACGTCTTTGTCTCATATTCAACTCTTTCTGAATGATGATGTACTTCAAACTCTTATGGTCGGTAAATATCTCAACTCGCTCACCATATAAGTAGTACCTCGAGAGCTTCAGTGCAAATATAACTACAACTAACTCTAGATCATGCCTCGGATAATTTTTCTTATAAGCCCTCAACTGTCTCGATGCATTCCCAATTAGAGCTGGTAAGGCTGGTGGCGCTTGGCCACGATGCTGGTTGTTATGTTGGCCCTGGTTCTGATTGTTATATTGCCCACGATACTAGTTATTATTCTGCCCATGAGGAGGATACTGATTCCATTCTTTATTTCTGTAGTCAGCTTCCTTATGGCCCTGTTCGCCATATTTGAAATACTTAACCCGACAATCTTCAGATCGATGTCCCCAACGGTTGCATGCTTTACAACGTTTCACATGTTGAGACCCCCTATTGTCTCCCATATTATGACATTTAGGTGCGTCGTTCCTGCTAGTAGACCAAGGTCGTTTCTGATTATTGTTGCCTTGGTTGCTCTGCATTGTTCCACGACTAGCCGGCTGCTGAAATCTCTCCATCTCGAGAGCTGTCTCGTACGCCTCCCGGTAAGACGTACATTTTTGACCTAGCACATCCCGCTGCAGGCCCTCATTCAAGCCTTGTACGAATCTTCCTCATTTGGCATCGTCATTCGGTTCCATGTACCCAGCGAATGTGACTCTCTTCAAAAATTTTGTCTCGTAGTCATCCACTGACATATTGCCCTGTCAGAGTGCTATGAACTCATTCTCCTTCTGTTGACGGACAGCTGGTGGAATAAATTGCGTAATAAAAGCCTGTTTGAAGCTCTCCCAAGATATCTTCATATCCTGACAATTTTCGCAAAGTGCCTGTCTCTGCAAAATCTACCATTCCTGGGCCTTGAGACGAAGTTGTACAGCGGTACACTCCACTCTCTTGCTGTCCTGTATATCCAGCATTCGAAAGTAGCCCTCAAGTGTGTTCAAGAAGCCCATCACCTCATCTGGCTCTGCTCTTCCATTAAACTCAGGCGGGTCGTAGCTCTTGAATTCGGAGAACTTGAAGCTCGTTCTCTTCCGTGTCGGCGTTTCAGGTTTCTCTGTCGACACTTCTACGGTCTCGGTTGCTACGGTCTTTGCAGAAATATTGGAATCGGCTGTCAGCTTGGTAATAATCTGAGATAGATTATCCACTTGCTTTTGTTGAGCATCTAGCTGCTCCTGAAAATGATACTGAAGCAGCTCTTGAAGCGCACGATGTTGAGCTTTGCTCTGCTTTCTCTGAGCCTCCACTTGTTTAATCAGTTTCTCCATTGGGTCAGATGATAAATTCGTCTTTGCGCTATCACCCTTGGTTATTCTACAACAAAGAAATAATTCCATTAACACCATCAATCGAGAAAATTTGCATTACGACTTCCTTTTTGAAAATATTTTCGAAATCCGAGGAAGTGCAACCGTGCTCTGATACCAACTTGTCATGCCCCGATTCGGGGAATCGCTCGCTTTGCTTCGATTCACGCCGAATCGATCGTCCTCGCTAAGGCGTGATGCCGTACAAGTCTGGAGTTGCACTTGTACAAGGCTAAAACATGCACATTTATGTCATTTCAAAAATTTGAAAAGATGCCACAGTTGCGGAAACATTTAGTAAGCGGAATAGGAAGAATAATATTCATTTTGTTGATGATTGTAGTCAGAATACAACTTTTCTCGATAATATTTGAAATGCCCTTTCGGCTACATTGATTCATGAAAAGAAGTACAACTGATAGGCTGTCATGAAATAATTTCCCGTTCCATACATCATGCCCCTTTAGTAATTTGAAATATAAGCAACCATCTTTAAAATTCTGCAATACTTTGTGCGTCTTTAGGGAAAAACAACTTGAAAGGAAACAACAGTTCAGAAAGCTTTAATTGCGATGTGCGCCCGAGCCTTCTCCAGTACCTGTAGAGGAGGGCTCAGCACATTATAACAATGCGCTGGTGAACCCCGTTGGCCCACTCAACTAAACCAATATTTTATTAATGTCAAGCATTTAAAGATATGAACTTATTAGGAACAGACAACATTTAGAGTAAATCCTAATTAAGGCAACATAGAATTTTATGAAACCATGTTTACTTTACCATTGGCCGAATCCAGCTTTCCTGTATAAGATACAGGATAATAATAATACACTTACCGCCTCTGCATAAGACATTGATTAGCATACATTCCCACAATATGACCACTGGTGTTGTTAAACCATATGGACTCTTTTCATTCATTTGCATTTGGGACTTCAAGGTAATGAGATGAAAGCACAGTAGGGAGCTAGCCTCTATGATGCCTCGCATTACTCTTGATCCTAAAGTACTTCATTATTTCCTCCTAGGCCGAATCGGTCCCGGCGCCCCAGTACCGTTCGAGGAAATTATTGCTCAATCCTTGTATACAAGTTGTCCATGGTCAGGCGAATGTGTGTCCGACTCGATAAGCACAGTGTGCATAGAATATTTGAAATAATAGGCAACATGATCATTCTTAGCATTTTATACCATTATTCTAGGCATCAATTCATTACAGCAGTATTCAGTTCATTGCAATCAATTCATTTCGATGTTCGATCTCTAGCTTCTTAGTGGTATTTGTTGTCCCATTGGTCATGGTCAAACCTGATTTTAATAATTGATCAAACTCTGTCTCGATATAAATGTAAGTCAATTCAGATGTTTACCTACAATGTTTTGGACACTGCTCAACGATGGATATCAACTATGTTCAAGACTGAAGTCGTTTGCCATTCAGAATGTATTTTCTTGAAGCAATGTAATTTTTTATTTTATTGAGTCTAGGAGTACATTGTACACCGAGTCGTACTGCAAATAGGCTATCCGAAATTATTTTTCAAAACCACCCTATCCTTTTACAAATGACCTATGTTTTTGAAAAACATCCTTTTTACAAAAAGCTTCTGAAGGAATTTTCAAAAAGCCAAATTGATTTTTCTCAAAAATGAACTGGCAGAACCCTAGCAGAACTCGGTCCGAGTTCGGCCAAGTAGAACGTTAGTGAACGTTTGATTTTAAACTTGGTCTTCCTTCAGTTGCGGTTTGTTACAAAGAGTTCTGTCCGAATTCTGCCAGAGTTCTGTCTTTGAAAAAACTATAAATATAGAAGTATTTCGATCATTTCAAATCACCAATTCACTTTCAATCTCTTCTCTTCTAAAGCTTATATTTCTTCCAAAGAGTTCTAAAAAGCTTTCATTTTCAAATTCCAAGTCAGTTACAATCCTCTAGTCAATTTGCCAGTGCGGTACGGTCTAGAAGTTTCAGAGCGATTGTAATCAGAGGCTTGATAGAAGATACAACTCTTCACAATTGAAGTTGGTCGAGTTCTTCGTATCAAAGCTCGTGTCTGTAGAAGTTGCAAGGACTTCGTATGAAAACTTGCGGGATTTTCCAATAGTGGATTCAACTGGAAGCTAGAGTTCTTCCGACTGGACTAGTCCTCACAAGAGGAAAACCAGTATAAATCGTGGTGTTTGCGTTTGCCTTTTGATCACTTTTAATTTATGTCATTTACTTTGTGATTATTTTTATATCTGTGATCTAACTGCTAACAAGATTTTTAATTAGCAATATTCCGCTGCCTACTCTATTCACCACCCCTCTAGAGTATTCTGCTTTATGATTTCGTTCCTACAATTGGTATTAGAGCGGGTTATACAGGTAAAGTAAGGTAAAATTACAGTTATATTTAATTTTTCATATAGATCACTGCATTACACCT
The DNA here is from genome assembly GCA_029216955.1 of Iris pallida. NCBI lineage: Eukaryota > Viridiplantae > Streptophyta > Magnoliopsida > Asparagales > Iridaceae > Iris > Iris pallida. Next base: position 190,128 of record JANAVB010037113.1, read on the forward strand.
GGCAACTGTGAAATTCACAAGTGAAGGCCAAGCCACAAACAGACCTCCACTGTTTGATGGCACAAACTACACTTATTAGAAAACACGTATGAGTTTCTTTCTGAAATCTCTTAATTTTGACTTATGATCTGTAGTTATTGATGGCTATAAAAAGCCACCTCGTATTAATATTGATGGTGTTTTAGTTGAAAAACCCCATAACAAGTATACAGATGAGAAAAAAAGGCCAGTCTTGACGCACATGCTATTAACGCTTTATTTTGTGCTTTAGACAGAACTGAATTCAACAGGGTGTCTACTTTCACAACATCAAACGAATTGTGGAAACTTTTCGAAGTAACCCACGAAGGAACAACATAAGTCAAGGAGTCAAAGATCAGCAGACTTACTCAGGAGTACGAGGCGTTCAAAATAAAGCCAAGTGAATCAGTCACTCAGATGTTTACAAGATTCTTAGATATTGTAAATCCTATGTCTTCACAAGGCAAGGATTACAGTAACCATGAGAAGATTCGCAAACTTCTTCGAGCCCTTACAAAGAACTGGATTCCAAAGGCTACTGCAATCATTGAAGGGAACGACCTCTCAACAATGTCTCTAGAAACACTCATGGGTAAGCTACTCACTCACGAGTTAGAACTTCAAGACTTTAAAGATGCTACACCAAAGGAGAAGTCAGAGAAGACGATCGCTCTCAAGGCTCAACATAGAAGAACCATCGAAGATGATTCTGATGAAAGCGACTCCGACTCTGAAGATCAAGCTCTTCTGGTAAGAAAATTCAAGAAGTTCATGAGATTTAACAGGAGAACAAAAGACAGCAACAACAACAACAACGAGGAAGATCCTATTTGCTACGGATGTAAGAAGAAAGGACACATGAAGAAAGACTGTCCAATAGCATCATCATCAAAGAAAAGCAGCAAATATGATAAAGGCTAACTGAAGAAATCTACATCAAGGAAGTACGCCAACACAAGCATATGGCATGAAAGTGAAGCCAGCGACTCAAAAGATGAACAATCAGATGATGCTGCAAATGTGTGCTTGATGGCTTGCGATCAGGTAATCACTAATCCTCTATTTGATCCTTATGATGATTTCACCTTTGGGCAACTAGGAGAGGCTTTCAGTGAACTATTAGATGATTACAGGAAACTGCATAGTAAATATGAAACCTCTAAGAAGGTACTCAAAGAGTACAAAGGTGAAATAGGAAGACTTACCGACCTACTAGATCATGTTAGAGATAATGACTCTTCAAATGAGTCTGGTGAGCTTTCTTCTATTAAATTGTTGTTACATGAGACTGTTAAGCTATCCGAAGAAAAAGACCAAACTATTATCCAGTTAAAGGAAGACCTATCTAAGGAGAGAAAGAGTCTCCAGTGTGTACAGGTCAGATTAGAATCACTCACATCTGACTATACTAGATTATATGACACTTCCAAAAAGTTGGAAATTAGTTTAGGAAAACGGCCTGAAGTTGCTGCTTCCTATTCTAACACGTGTCAATTACCGAATCATCGGAACACGCCCAATACTGTCAGACCAAACCAAACCAAAACTATGCCCAAGAAGACTAATAGGCATACATTATTCTATACTAGAAAACCAAAACCTACCAATCATGCACCTCACACTACTTTCAACACTCAACATGCTAAATGTCATTATTGTGGCCTTACTGGTCATATATCTTCTGCATGTAGAATCAGAAAGTTAGTAGATTTAAATGTTTATGCATGGATACCAAAAACTAACCAGTCAGGACCCTACAAGAAATGGGTACCAAGAGTTTCATCTGCAAATTATTTTGTAGGTGGGACGCCCTTCACATGCTAGAAGCAAATGGATCCTCGACAGCGGTTGCTCACGGCACATGACCGGTGACGCTTCATTATTCGCAACACTGTCGAAGAGGAATAAAGAAGGATGCGTCTCCTTCGGTAATAATTTAAGAGGGTACATAATCGGTATCGATGATATTGGTAAGGCTCCCTATCCAGTGATTAAAGATGTTTATCTAGTTACCGAGTTAAAACATAATCTGCTCAGCATAAGCCATTTAGCTGATCACGGTTATGGTATTAACTTCGTAAAAGATAAATGTACTATAGTTGATAGTTCAACTGGTAGTACTATATTTGAAGGTATTAGGGAAGATAATATATATGTATTCTATTTGTTGGAAGATGCTAACACAGCAGGTAGATGTTTGATGGCCAAAGCGTTGAGAGTCAACTATGGCATATGAGACTCGATCATGCAAACATGGACACAATTTCAAGATTATCTACGAAAAAGTTGGTACGTGGCTTACCGGATATTTCTTTCAAGAAGGATACGGTATGTAGTGAATGTGAAAAGAACAAAGCTACCAAATCCGCATTCAAATCCAAGAACGCTGTAAGTACCACTAGACCTTTATAATTGTTGCATATAGACTTATTTGGACCCAGCAGAATTGCTATTCTAGGTGGTAAGTTATATGCATTTGTCATTATAGATGATTTTTCTAGATATACATGGGTTTATTTTCTTGCACGCAAGAACGATGCATTATCAGAATTCGTCACCTTTTACAAGAAAGTACAGAATGAAAAAGGGTTCATGATTACTCGTATTCGTAGTGATCATGACGATGAATTTGAGAATGCAGAATTCAAACAATTTTGTGACACACACGGTTATCTGCATGAATTCTCTTGCCCTAGGACTCCGCAACAAAATAGAGTTGTGGAACGTAAGAACAGAACTCTATCTGAAATGGCTAGAGTAATGTTAATCCAGTTTAGCCTACCTAGATACTTATGGGCTGAAGCTGTAAATACAGCATGCTATATTCTCAATAGGGTTCTAATTCGACCTATATCGAAGAAGACTCCCTATGAACTATGGTTTGATAGAACACCAAATGTTTCTTATTTCAAAATCTTTGGTTGTAAATGTTTTATTCTTAATACTAAAGATAGTTTAAGTAAATTTGATAAAAAGGCCGATGAAGGTATATTTTTAGGTTATGCAGCAAAGAGCAAAGGATATAGAGTCTTCAACAAAAGAACCATGGTCATTGAAGAATCTATCAACGTCAAGTTTGATGAGCTAAATCAACACTTAGACGATGATGACAATGAAGACATAATCGCACCAAGTATAGCTACTGCAAAACCTTCACACAAAGATGCAGAACCATCACAGCAGGCATCAGATGAACCTCCAAGTAAAGAAGCCGGAACTAGCAATCTTGATACTACACCAAAAGAAATGAGATTCTTGGCTAATCATCCAAAGGATTTGGTAATTGGTGAGATTACCAAGGGTGTAAGTACTCGTTCCTCTAATAAAGATATAGCTTCTTGTGTTGCTTTTGTCTCGCAGTTTGAACCCAAAATATTAAAGAAGCATGTAATAATAATTTTTGGTTAGATGCTATACAAGAGGAATTAAACCAATTTGAACGGAATCAAGTTTGGAAACTTGTTCCCAAGCCCATTGATCATCCGGTCATTGGCACCCGATGGGTATTCCGAAACAAATTGAACGAGAATGGTTTAGTGACTCGTAATAAGGCTTGACTCGTAGCTCAAAGATACAATCAAGAAGAAGGTATCGACTACGATGAGACTTATGCCCCAGTTGTGAGATTAGAATACATTCGCATGTTATGTGCATTTCCATGTTTTTATAATTTTAAGTTATTTCAAATGGATGTCAAAAGCGCATTTTTAAATGGTTTTATAAAAGAAGAAGTTTATGCAGCTCAACCTCCTGGTTTTACTGATTTCAAATTTTTTGAATATGTTTTCAAGTTAAAGAAAGCCTTATACGGTTTGAAACAAGCCCCTCGTGCTTGGTACGATCGTCTAAGCTCTTTTCTACTTGATAACGGTTTTTCAAAGGGAAAGGTTGACACTACTTTGTTTATAAAGTCTTTGAATAACAATATTCTTTTAATTCAAGTCTATGTAGATGATATTATCTTTGGATCTACTGATGAATCTCTTTGTCAAGAATTTTTAAAGTGTATGTAGAATGAGTTTGAGATGAGCATGATGGAAGAGCTGAAATTCTTTCTCGGACTGCAAATCAAACAACCCAACAATGGAACGTTCATAAATTAAGCAAAGTACACAAATGATCTATTAAAGAAGTTCGACATGGAAGCAGTCAAGCCACTTAGCACTCCAATGGCGACTTCAACCAAGCTTGATATTGATAAACAAGACAAACCTGTCGACATACGTAAGTATTGAGGTATGATCGGTAGCTTACTGTATTTAACTGCTAGTCGACCAGATATTATGTTTAATGTTTGCTTATGTGCACGCTTTCAAGCTAATCCTAAGGAATAACATCTGTGCACAGTTAAGCGTATCTTCCGATACCTTAAAGGCACTTCTTCTGTCAGCTTATGGTATCCCAAAATCGCGTTATTTGACCTAACCGATTATTCTGATGCTGATTTTGCTGGATGCAAAGTAGATAGAAAAAGCACCAGCTGTACATGTCATTTCCTAAAAAAAATTCTAGTCTCTTGGTTTAGTAAAAAGCAAAATTCTGTTGTATTATCAATAACTGAGACTGAATATATTGCCGCAGGACGTTGTTGTGCACAAATTTTGTGGATGAAACAAACTTTAGAAGACTATGGATTATATTTTACACACATACATATTTTCTGTGACAACACTAGTTCTATTAATTTGACTAAGAATCCAGTATGTCACTCTCGTACTAAATATATCGAGATTCGACATCACTTTTTTAGAGATCATCAACAAATGGAGATATAAACCTTGTATACATAGACACACAGAATCAATTAGCTGACATACTCATAAAACCTCTAGCGGAAGATCGTTTCAATTATTTATATCGAGAATTAGGCATTTTAGATGTCAATAATATTAATTAATTTTGTTTTTTTAATTATTTATTCGATACTCGATAACTGTTTTCGAGACAAGCCTAAAAAGAGTCTGTCTGTCACCACGACTATGGTCGAAGCGAAGCGGGTACTTAAGAGTTCTCCGGTGAACCTCCGTTAGCTGGGACAGTACTCCTACAGCTAATCTGAGACAGATGCTGAGTAAAGAATATTAATTTATAAAATAATATTAATTATATTATTTTGAGATTTAAAATTACTAAACTTTGAATTAAACATTTGAAACGAATTAATAAAAAGATGTGGCCCCCTCATTATTATTTTGATATATATATATATATATATATATATATATATATATATATATATATATATATATATATATATATATATATATATATATATATATATATATATATATAGCCAGGCAACCCTTGGCGAATTCAGCCCGAGTTCGGTCCGAATTCGGCCAGAGTTCGGCTGGGTATATATATGTACCAGCCAGAACCCGAGACCCCCTTCTTCTTCATTCTTCCAAACATCCTCAAACAGCAGCAGCCGTGCCTCCAAACCCTAGCTCTTCTCCACCCTTGTTCTTCCAATCCGCGTGGAGATCTTCATCCAAACTTTGGATTCGTGCGGAGAACTTCGTCCTCAACAACATATCCAATTCTTGGAAGGTATAATTCCTTCTCTCCTCCACTTTTCAATTTTTATGGTTTCTAGTATTTTGGGAAAGAATGCCTAAGTTCAATCCCTTCAAGAGGAAGAAGACTAATGCCAGTGAAGAGGCATCGTCTTCGGATCCGCATACGGATTACCTCTTTTCTCCGGTCCAATCGAACGACGGTACATCGGACGAGTTTTACTTTAAAACTTCCGATCAAGCTTTATTATGGTATGTCGACTTCATTATGCGTACTATTTGCACCGGTTCACCGATTAAATGGACTGTCTTTCCCGATCACCGCCCTTACTCTGAGGCATTAGGGTTACAACACTTTGTCACCTTGCAATTTCCTATTGCTACTAATGCCATTAGATTATTCTATTGTAATTTCGTGTTAGACACTTTTACCGCGAGAACACGTGTCGGAGGGATCGATATCGAATTCACTAATAAAACGTTAGCGAAAATCCTTGGTATTCCAAACGAAGGTGCCCCGCTCGATGACATCACTGATATTGATTTCCCCGATGGTACGACTCTCGTTAGTTTCAAGAATGAGCTTTGTGCGCCCGCACGCGCTCGTCCTGGAAAGTTCAAGGCTAATAACTTGAACTTGTTTAACTACGAATTACATCGCATCATCTATTCTATTTTACTTTCAAAATCTACTTCCAAAGATGATGTCACTGCACTTGAGCTCTCTGCTCTTTATCACATTCTTAAGGGGACTCCTTTTTCTTCCCCTAAGACTATCATTCAGATGATGGGAAGATGTCGTGGAAGAGGCCGCAACCTCTCTTATGCGATGATCATCCCTCGCATCTTTCAGAGATTTGACATTGACCTCTCTACTTGTGTTGTTGACCCTGAACCCAAGTTCCTCAAACTCTCTCGTCGCAGCATTGCCACAGTTCCTCCACCTACTGTACGTGTCCCTCCTGTACCTACTCCACAACACCTGGTCCTCTCATTCTTACCATATGACTTTTGAGGGTATTCATCAACACCTTTCAGATCTGCAGTCATTCTATGTTGACACTTTCAGAAACATGACTTCCATGATGTGACTCGTTCGGCTATTGCCAACTCCTTCGCGATCTGGATTTGTGCAGATGGTCACTCAGCTAGCTCTCTAACCTTGAGACCCTTCTGTTTTTGGACCGTATTGATGATAAGGCGATACACTCTCTGTTCCAGCTAGGGAACGCTTACGATTGGTATCGTACTTCTGGTGCCACTCCTCATACTTCTGGAGCTGGTACTTCTGGAGCTGGTCCATCTGGACATGCTGGCGCTGCAGCGCTGACGATGATGATGAGGATGATGACTTTTGAAATGTTATGATTTTGAGACTGATATTTTGTCTTATGTTTACTTGAAAATGCTCCGAATTCCAAGATTTTATCAGTACTCTTATTTTAGTTATTATCAGCACTCTTTAGTATTATTTGTGACTCTTCAGACATGGTTTTATTATGCCTCAGTTTGGCATATTAGTTATTATTCAGCACTTTATTTGTTTCAATTTATTCTAGCATTATCTTTCTTTCTGCTTCATATTAAAACTGCCTGTGACAAATAACATGTCTGTGTTGTTTATACATATCTTTTTAACTGTTCTACCATGCCTGTGATGAATGTTTTATATTTTTTTTTGTTTCTTCATTGTTTGTACTTATGCATTTATTGCGGGGAGAAGCTTTCTCTTTTGTAATTATTTTGCTAAATGACAACGGAGGAGAATAGATCTAACATCTTCATGCATACAGGTTATGAATAATTTTTGATACATTTTTGAATTGATCCATACTCAGATGTTATATCGGCAAAGTTTGTCAATTATCAAAATGGGGGAGATTGTTGGCCCATTGGTCGTGGTCAAACCTGATTTTAATAATTGATCAAACTCTGTCTCGATATAAATGCAAGTCAATTCAGATGTTTACCTACGACATTTTGGACATTGCTCAACGATGAATATCAACTATGTTCAAGACTGAAGCGTTGCCATTCAGAATGTATTTCCTTAAAGCAATATAATTTTTTATTTTATTGAGTCTAGGAATACATTGTACACCGAGTCGTACAGGAAAATAGGCTATCCGAAAGTTTTTCAAAACCCCCTATCCTTTACAAATGACCTATGTTTTTGAAAAATATCATTTTTACAAAAAGCTTCTAAGGACTTTTCAAAAAGCCAAATTGATTTTCTCAAAAATGACTGGCAGAACCCTAGCAGAACCGGTCCGAGTTCGGCCAGAGTTCGGCCAAGTAGAACGTTAGTGAACGTTTGATTTGAACTTGGTCTTCCTTCAGTTGCGGTTTGTTACAAAGAGTTCTGTCTGAATTCTGCCTGAATTCTGTCAGAGTTCTGTCTTTGGAAAAACATAAATAGAGAAGTATTTCGATCATTTCAAATCACCAATTATTTCATCCTTCTCTTCTAAAAGCTTACATTTCTTCTAAAGAGTTCTAAAAAGCTTTTTTCAAATCCCAAGCCAGTTACAATCCTCTGGTCAATTGCCAGTGCGGGTACGGTCTAGAAGTTCAGAGCGCTATAATCAGAGGCTTGATAGAAGATACAACTCTTCATAATTGAAGGGTCGAGTTCTTCGTATCAAAGCTCACGTCGTAGAAGTTGCAAGGACTTCGTATGAAAAACTTGCAGGATTTTCATAGTGGATTCAACGGAAGCTAGAGTTCTTCGACTGGACTAGTCCCACAAGAGGAAAACCAGTATAAATCTCGGTGTTTGCGTTGGCCTTTGATCACTTTTAATTTCTGTCATTTACTTTGTGATTATTTTAATCTGTGATCTAACTGCTAACAAGATTTTTAATAGCAATATTCCGCTGCCTACTTTATCACCCCCTCTAGAGTATTCTGATTTACGATTTCATTCCTACAGATTGACTGTGGCATTAGTATCTTGATATCGATCAACAGATGTTGTAAGCCAAATATTTAGTTGGCATGAAAGAATATCGAGAGGGACAATACACCACAGAGTCCAAACTCACCAAATTAGATAATGAGAGAGAGAGAGAGAGGAACAATTGCACGCTTAGCCTTCCGTCACGCGCAGTCTGCAATGGCACCAAAAGTTTGGTTAATACTCCATCTCGTTATGTTCTTTCTCTCAGAATTCTCAAGAATGGCAATACAAATCGATGAAAATGGGCAAGAATCAAATCATCGAAAATCATTCAGAAAAGCATCCATCAAAACCAAGCAACAAAATAGCAGCAAAACATCCAGAGAAACTCTTGGACGCATTTTAAGAGAAACCAATCCATTAATTAGAAAGGTTCTTATGCACTTGTCCGTGATCGATTCGATGCGACAGTAAGTTTCCCAATACTCGGTTCGATCGAGTTGATCAAGCCACAAGCCTTACATAGTGAACCGCTAGGAGCGGGGCACTACATCTTCTGCTATATGGCTTTCAGAGTAGGATGTGTACCCTAACTGTATGGTCCCTTGAAAGAATTCAAACTCCGTAAAACCTGGGGGGGGTTAAAATCACGCAACCCCAACGACAATCTAGCGTTGCATGGTATGGCTTAACCCAATCCATGCCAAGCACAATGTCTAGT